>PVKA01001993.1:88536-134086 GCA_004027165.1 Ctenomys sociabilis | reverse complement strand
AAAAAAAAAAAAAAAAAAAAACTTGAGGAAGCCATGTGGGTTTCTATGGCAGACCTTAATAGTTGGTGGGATTTGTTTTAACTGGCTAAGTTCAGGATCTACAAACTGAAACCTATGCTTCTGGTTGTTCTCTATGTGTGGAATATCAATTCTAATAATTTTTCTGTACAGATGCTGTCTTGGTCAAGGGCAAAGAAGAGTTAAGATAAGAGTTAGAGAATAGGCCTAACTGATATTCTTAGGAAGGCTTTTCTTTCAAGCTTAGCTAATGGCTGCTGTGTGGTAACTTGGGTTTCAGAAGGATGCCCACTATCTTCAAAACTGATAAAAGTGGCTCACTGTGCCTAAAATGTTTGTGCAAACAATATAGCTTATGCAAAACACTTTTTTTTCCTCTCTGGGAATCTGGATTTTTTTGTATATGTGAGGCAAAGGGGACCTACATGGTTAGTCCCTAATAAAAACCCAAAGCACAGGATGTGGCCTAATGGTATAATGTTTACTCAATATGTGTACAACCCTTGTTTAAATCCCTAAAAATGCAAAAACAAAACAAAAAAGCCCTCTGTGAGGGCTCTGTAATGTTTTCTTCCTGGCAATATTTCATGTATATTGTTTGAAACTGTTACTGGGGGAGTTAGGTTGTAAGTCCTCAATAACTTCCCTGTGAGAGGACCCTTGGGAGGTAACATTATTTTCCTTTTTGCTGACTTTGCTTTGCATCCTTATCTTACAATATGTCATAGCTATGAGCATAATCATATAACAAGCCCTGTGAATCTTTCTAGGAAATTACTGAACCGGACATAGCTTATAGGAAAAGGACTACTGATATCTTATAGGAAAAAGTTGTCTCTTTAGGATGGAAATGTATATAGGCTTTGGAGGATGGAATTCTAATTTTGTCAGTTACTGTTTATGTGGCCCTGAAAGCATTAGTTAACATCTCTAGCCCCTCTACTCTGACCTGTAAAATGTGGTTCTTATCTAGGCCCTCGGATCTGTATAAAGATTAAAGGAAAGAATAATTTCTAAAGTGACTGCACAGGGACTGACAGAGTAGGACATTAATGTGTTAATTCTCCTGCTTGCCTGGGAGCTTAAAAAGGCTGGGGCAGTAAGCAAGACATAAAAATTTCAAAGAAAGCTTTCAAATCAGAGTTCTACCCCATTTGAAAATCTCAGACCCAACTTGTCTTGAAATCAAGCAGAAAACTGCACTGGCAGATTTCACTGAAACTTTCTCCAGTGTTTGGTCATATTTCCATGCAACCCTAGATCAGAAGTTTTTACTTTTTGGGAACAATAATGTACAAAAAAAAAGAGAATATGCTCCCTTAAAAAGCAGACTCAAAACAATATGGTGTGGTCCTCCAAGCATGCCCGGCTCAGGAGGAGATCCAGGGCTATTCCTTCCCAACATACAAGGTCTACACATTTTAAGGCCACACATGTCCTCAATGGCTACCATTGGCCACACCTGTGTCCTCATGTTACCTTAATTCCTTCAATATCTTCTAAGTGGCTATGATTAGCTGCCTTTTAAAGTGAAAGAATCAGTTTGGAGAGGTTATTTTAGCAAGGCCTGCTCAAAATTATTTTCTGTGGTGCTGGAATCAAACCTATGCTCTCATTTTTTGTAACGCGCCACTACATTGTCTCCCTGTGTGACTACTAAGGCTCAGAACATTAAATGGGCCAAAAGAGTGGACTTTGTTTCAAGGAGGGTTTATTATAACATAAATGACAACATGCAGGTCACCTTCATATTAAGAATGAGGAATGTGTCTGAAAACTTATTTTTTAAAGGTTAGAGACAGGTCAAACACAGTGAGTTGCTGGAGATGGATCAAAGCAACTAAACATTTCCAACTCAAACAGCATGCCCTCTGTTGTTTACCAAGTGTTTTCATTATCACTTTTGATCTTACCTTCACAATATTTCTGTGAGGACACATGACTCTGTCCTCACTTGGAAGATGAAGTAACTAAAATTCAGAAAGAAGAAATGATGTACTCAATATAATTCAGCAAACATGGGGAGGTGTAAAGATTAAACCAAGCCTGACTCCGAAGGAGAGAAGGGTCAGGGAAACCTACAGAAGTATTTATCAAATAGCCCAGGCAGTGGCAGCCTTCACACATAAGCAATTTTTCCATTGTGGCTGCATTTTTATAATTTCATTTTAAAGATATCGTTAGCCTCAGGCTTCAGTCTTTCTTCATGTCAAGTCATTTTTCCAGGTTGCCAGTGAGTTATAATACAAACAATTGGCCAGATAGCTCAGTGGACTAAAGTGCCTGTTTAGGCAGAGTGCAGTGGTCAATCCCTGGTGTGCTGTGCTGTGCCAGCCCTGCCCCTGGGACATGCTGAGATGGCAACTGAGACTGGGCATAGTGGCGTGCACCTGTAATCCCAGTGCTTGGAAGGCTGAACACAAGAGAATCAGTATGAGTCTGATCTATGTAGTGAGACCCTGTAGTAAATTCATTAAAAAGGAAAATTGTACAAAAACAAAAACAAAAAAAGGAGGCCGGGGAGATGGCTCAGTGGAATAAGCACTTCCCTAGCAAGCACAAAGGCCTGAATTCAATCCCCTGTTCTGTCACACACACAAAAAAAGGCACCTCTATGCTTAATTTGCAGCTCTGGTACTTCCTAGCTTTGGGTTCTTGGTTAAGACATTGCATTTCACATACAGTTTCAGTCTCAAAATCTGTAAAATGCAGATAATATTTTCCTGGTAATAACAGATTTTGGACACAGCATTGAAATCTGATTCTTTGAGTACTTGATTTCTTAAATGTAAAATAAAGATAATATTCATATCATAATATAGTGAACCCTTTCCAGTCCTCCTCATGCTCCAGGAAGCTTGTATTTGTAATCTCATTGAGAAGTTCTTGGAATTCTAGCGAGTTAATTTCAATCTACCACTTTCAGTGCAACTCATGACAAGAATAAAGATACTAATGTGTATTTGTAGTCGTGGGGAACCAAGGGGTCCTAAGTCCAGTCACAATGATGGCTATCCGGAACAAAGGCCTTGATCTACAATGAACCAGGTTTTATTAATTCATAAAGAAGGGAGTGGCTTGAGGATGAGTGACTGTGAAAATGGCAGGAAATACACAAGCGCCAGGGTTAAGTACGAGGCCTGAAATCACCTCTACAATATACAGAGAAGGATATATAGAAAGAGTAATCTGTGTAACACAACTGAAATAGTATCTAAAGTTCTGGGGTTGGTACTTCAGTTCTGATGCATAATCTTTCAAGCCCCAGGAAGTCATAGCCTCCATCTGGAGGCTTGATTCCAGCCGACAGAGTGGAGTATTGGCTGAGGGACAGGGGTCAAGGGAAACACACCTGCCACCTTAAAAGATTATCATCAGCACCTCAGCTGGACCTATATGTATTGTTTAAAGCCAGTTGAAGGGATACAGAAAAAACAAAAAGGGAAAGGAAAAGTCCTAGCCAGGGCTGTACATGTCAATTCATGGAAATAGGGTCAGGTTCAGCCGAAATGGAGACAATTACTCCTCCTAAATACCTAAAAGGGACTAGCACAGCTGTCTGATGCCTAATGGGAGCTCAATAAATGGTAAGCAGCATACTTACTACTTAAAGGTTGTTCATTTGCATCACTCATTCATTCTCTCATTTACTGAACAGATTTATCAGGCACTGACTAGGTTTCTGGTACTTTTCTTGGTTCCAGATGATTACAGTTTCTGTTCTCAAATTTCTGTTCATTCCAGCATAAGGCAGACAATAAATAATTAAACATCTTTTGCCAGATGGTGACCATTTCAAGGAAGGAAAAGAAAAATTGCAAGAAAGATTAGGGTTGTCTGTCAGAGTGAGGAGTTGGAGCACAGGAGTGAAAAAAAAAATTTCTGCAGGCTGGTCAGGAAAGACCTCAGGCAGTACTTGAGCAGAGACCTCAAATGATGGCACAAACTCTAAGGGTGGCCTAGATGAACAATATTTCAGCAGAAAAAAGCGCTAATGTAAAATCTTAAGGGATGAACATATTTCATGGTATTTGACAAATAGCAGGGATGGCAGAGTGTCTGGAAAAGACTACAGATGAGTGAGGTTAGAGAAATGCAAAGGAATTAGGTCAAAGAAACCCTTTCACTCAGAACTGGATGAGGAGACATAGCAGGGATGGAGAAGAAAAGTAATATGATTTGTCCTACCAAAGAAGTCGCTCTGTTTTGTTTCATTTTTTGGAAGAAAGGAAATAATGAGGAGCATGGGTACTTGCAGTCAGGACATATTACAATAATTGCCACAACAGATGATATTGGCTTTGGAGGCATTGAGATCCTTAGTCCTCCTTTTATTTTTTAATTTTGAAATAGGTCTTGGTAAACACTAAGTTGCCCACTCTGGGCTCAAACTTGTAACCTTCCTTTCTCAGCTTCCTAGAGAGAGCTGGAATCACAGGTGTGTACTTCCGTGCCAAGCTCTGAATATATTTTGAGGTAAAATCAACAGATCTTGCATATGAGTTGTATGGTAAAATGGTGGAAAGCAAAGTCACGGATGAATGCTAAGGTTTCTGGTCTGAACAAAAAGAATGAGGCTGCCATTTAATGAAACAAAGATATGGGAAGAACAGGATTTGGGGAGGGTAGGAACCAAGAGTCTAGTTTTGATACATTAAATTTGAGATACCTATTACATATAAAATAGACTGACTAAGCAGATGAATATAAACATCTGAAGTTGAGATAATTTGGGCTGGATATATACATTTTGGAGCTGCACCTGTATATGTGACATTTAACACCACCATGACACATGAGATTACCTAGATAACAGGGATAGAGAGAAATTATAAGATTAATATTGAGAACCTACTATGTGCCAAGAAAGATAAATTTGTAAATTATGGAGTAATGTAGAGGCAATCATTTCTACTTTGATAATGACTATAATGACCATGTCATTCCCTTATTCAACAATGTTATAGAAAATAAAGCCAAGCTCCTGTGCTAGTAAGCTGTACACATTCCATCTCTAGTCCCTCTTCAGCCATTTCCCAGGATTTTACCATACAATCCCTATGATTCAACCTATCTAGTCTACACATCACCATCTAATAATACCTTGTGCTTTCCAACAGCAGCCTCTCCTGAGGCTGTCTCAGTTGCTGGAGAATGTTATCTTCTCACCAACTGATCACATATCCTATGTATCTCAAAATTTTGTTCAACTACTACCACCTTCTTATCCACTCAGACCAGCAGGGATCTTGGCTAACTCTGACTTCTACTGAAACTTTTTGTTTGGATGTTGGCATGAATTGCACAATGAGAATTCTCAGATGTGGGGAGCATGCCTCATTCCTCAGTGTAGTGCTACAGTGTCTAGCAAAATAAAATTCTGGTGGACAAACAGAGCATGAAATACAACTATATGTAAATTTTATCCATATCTGATTTTGACCTATAAGTGGGAATTAAAAAGATGAAATAAAAAAAAATCAGAGATAATGAATACTTCCAGATACATAGTACAAATCTTCATGTTTACATTGGAGGTATTTTTCTAAATAACTTACCTCACTAATTTATTCCTTAGCTAGCTCAGAATTTCTGACATGTGAATTAGGAGGGCAGGCTCTATAGTAACACAACTAGGGGCTGGAGAGATAGCTCAGATGCATAAGCACCTACCTGGAAAGCATAAGGACCTGAGTTCTATCTCTGACCCCACAAGCTATGTGGTCTTAGAACTGGGCATGGTATCTCTGAGAGTTTGAGACCAGCTTAGGGGCTACAGAAAGTGAGCACAAATCCAGCCTGAACTGCACAGTGAGACCCTGTTTCAAAAAAAAAAAAAAAAAAAAAAGGCTCTTATATTTACTATGCTGGTAAGTTACTTAATTTCTTTTATGCCTAAATTTCCCTACCTCAAAGTGGGGACAGGATGAAGATTTATCTTTGAGTTTTTAGGATAAAATAAGATAATGCATAAGACACAGAATAATATGGTATTCTAAACAAAGTACTCTCGCGTAATAAGCCCTCAAGATATATTTTTATTTAAAAATTTATCCTGGACATTTGGCTGTTGGATAATCATTATGATCATCAGCACTTTCCATATTTGGCTAGTATCTCCCAGGTCATAAAGCACTTTTATGCACTTTGCTTTATTTATACAATGCTATGGGAGTTAACAGGAAGTTTCTATACTGTAGAGATTTAGCAAGTTGGTGTCATGGTTTACATCAGGATATTCCTCCAAAGCCTCATATGGTCATGGAAAGCTGGGCTTTTCAGAAGACAGCATGCTAAACTTTGACCTCTTGTTTTCATGCCCTAAACTCAGAAAATAGTTACAGCATTTCTAGCTTACTAGGCAGTGGCCAGGGCCCTCAACTTGTAAATGTCCTCAGCCTGTGCAGAAGGAGGGGCTATACCTTCCCTAGTGCAGGTACCCTGCATACAATAAAAAAAGAGCCTTGCTCTCCCGCCCTGCTTTATTCTTGCTACTTTTGCCCTCTTCCACAACCATGAACTATGGCCCTTTGCTATGCCACCTTACCTTAGAGCCTGATGATTATGGACTGAAATGTCCTGAAATTTGTGAGCTAAATTAAATAATCTCCTGGCTCTCAATCCAGTGATCTCTCCCCTGTATCACTGTATATCTTAATCATTTGAATAAGAGTACAGACTTTCCAAATCTATGAATTTTCAAACTGTGCTATGTATAAAGTGTTGTTGTTAGGAAAGGGGAGAGACGTTGGTCAAAGGTGCAAAGGTCCAGGTAGGAGAAAGGGCTAGAGATCTATAATACAACTTGGTGACCACAGTTAGTAATACTCTACTGTATATTTCAAATTAAAACAACAGATTTAAAATGTTCTTCCCACAAAAATGCTAAGTAGGTGAGGTGATGGATATCAATTAGCTTTACTTAGTTAGCTTAATTTTGTGATTTTATATATATATATATATATATATATATATATATATATATATATATATAATTTCTTTTAGGCATAAAAGAAATTAAGTAACTTACCAGCATACAGAAACACCAAATGTCTGAGAATATAACTATGTTTAAGCCGATTTTAAACATTATACATTGTATACATACATGTATTGAAACTTTACATAGAAAGGAGCCAATAAATATTTTTTATGTATCTGTTAAAAAATAATTTTAAGGGCTGGGGAGATAGCTCAGTAGAATAATTGCTTGCCTGGCAAGTACAGGGTCCCGAATGCAATCCCTGGTACTGCAAAAATGAATAAATAAATTTAAAAACGCACAAAAAGAAGAGAGAATCTGAGATGTCATCATGAAAGGTCATTAATTGAAATTACACTCTCAGGAAAGTAATTTTATTTCAAATCTATTACTTCCCATCTGAGCTGCTGAATGGTACTAATACCACCTGCTGTGTTTCCTTCCAATGTGGACAAGAGGCATTACTTAACTGTAAACATACTTTATATCAGAGGGAGAGAGACCTCTTGGTTTCTTTTCGTCAGAAGATTACTATGGTTTGAAGATGGGATGCAAATGGTGGGGGAGTAATGGGAAGGAGGGGAACTACACAGAAAAAGAGATGGGATGAAGTTGTGAAGAGTTCTGCATGTCTTGGGAAGGAGTTTGAGTTTTTTTCTTGTAGGCATTAGAATGCCCAGAGGTTTTTAAACAAATGAGAGATACCATCAATTTATATTTCAGAAAAATAACTCAAGAGACTGTTGGGAAGGGTACACAAGGTAGGGTAGAGTAGGGTGGGTTAGACTAGGAGGAGACAAGATCACTTAGGAACCATAAACCTAATATGGGATATGAAAACTTGGGAAGTTGGTGCAAAGAGGAGAAAACAATAGATCTGAGAGAAGTTTAGAGGCAGAATTGATGCTGCGATTACGTATATAACTTGGGTTATCCAACAATGATCACTTCTGTTCACACAATCACAATCATTTTGGGATACTAGAAAATCTCAAATAAATAATACAAAATATTCAAAGGAAATCGCACAATCACAGCAGTAGTAACTTTAACATGTATTTGTATTTCAATGACTATATGCTTTATATTAGTTTACTGTGAAGATAAAGATATGAAAATATAGGTAGGTCAATGCCATTCAGTTTTGTCCTCCTGGCTTTGTTACTTAAAAAGAAATCACTCAGTCAAACATAAATTGAAATCAGTTCCTCTGCAATATGAGAGGCATAAGAAAACTTTTGAAGTACAAAATATTTTAAAATACTGATGCCTGCTGTTGCAATTTATTGCATTTACAAGGTGGTTTCTAATACTGATTTTCTTATTCTTTTATCATGTGATTAACTTTAAAGTGGAACTCTAGAATCCATTCATAGATTTATTTTATTTGTTTAGCCTCCATAGACCTTGTCAAAAACTACCAGTGTCAACTATATTTCTACATTTCAAGTCGTCACAGTGTAGTGTTGGGAAAACCTTTCTTCCCTATCTCAATCTCTTCTCTCTCCTGCATGTATATAATCAGACCAAGTTTTATGAGCTTAAATTTATTCTTCAAACTGATTTTACTTTATCTTTGATAGAAACGGGGGTGACTTTATAGACAAAAGGTATGTTTCAGAAGAAAAGCTATACTGTAACTGTTACTAGGCTATATTTTGTTCATATTATCAACCTGTATATAGGCTTGGATTCTAAATTCTTACACTGTCTTCCAATATCTGTCTGTTTCTCTTTAAGAATAAGAAGTTCTCTACTTCTGAAGCCCTATGAACTAACGTTGGACAACTCTATATAAATTTCAAGGCAGAAGTCTCATGCCTGTTGAATGGGTCACATAAAGGATACACCAAACCTCCTGCCCACAGCTAGAGATACCAACCTGCAAACTAGGACGAGAAGTTGAGGACTTCATGCTATAGACAGCTTTACTCATGGAATAAGATCCCCATCATAATGAGATGGTTATCTCTCAATTTTCCCTTTCTTATATTTCTCCTTTCACTTGGCAGGACAATATTGTAACAGAATTTCATAATCAGTTGCTTTTCGATCTGTTATATATAAAACCCAAGTCTTTATACAACCTAAGGGACCCATTAGTCTACCAGTAGGTAACTTTAGTAATATCCTAATGTACTGAACTTGTTCTAGTGGTCACTTTTATATGGTCAGACTTCCAGACTCACTTGTTCTTATTCTGTGTTTTAACTCAACCAAGTCCTAAGAAGTTAGATAATAGAACTGTGGCCTAATAGTTGAAAAGGAGGAATCTGTGAAGTCGCTACTACTTCTTGTAAATACTTCATTATACAAAGTAAACTAGTATACATGTATACTATAGGTATACACTTCACTTGGCCCATTCTTAGATTCATTCAATTTTGGTTTGTTCAAGGGGACTCTTTCTAAAGGTGTTAGTCCAGACTATTGGTATTACCCTCTTGATAGTTTCTTTGGTGTGTCATACTGTCATAAAAGCTTGAAATGTCTTCATGCAACCATCTGTCAAATATCTAATGTTCTCTCTTGGTCATAAGAACTCAGATCTGTATGATCATGAGGACACTTTATTTTTTATTTTGAGAACACTTTGTTTATTTATTTGAGGACACCATAATCTATGAGACCAGAAAAAAAAAATAACTGAGAATAGCTAAGAGTAGTGTTAATGCTCAAGTTATTTGGTTATACTCTCACAGAGGAGAGAGCCTAACCAAAAGGGGGAAAATTGTTAGACCAAAGTTAAGGGAAGCCATTGGTCTGGACTGAGCTCTAGATCTAAGAGAACAGAACAAACCAAAACAGAATCACTCATGTTAAATGCCCCATAATCAAACCAAAACTTTTAGGAAACAAACAGATTCCAAGGAAGAGCAGTTTTCCCTGAAAACAGGTGATTCCAATATACCTGACTCAGCATAAAGGAAATCTCCTTTGCCCTAACCCTTATAAAAAAGTAAATGGAAGCTACTCAGTGTTAGCCAATCAGTTTTTCCCTCTGTTGCTATTTCCTTATTCTCATCTTATAAAACCTATAGTTCTACTATTGCCTAGTGAGAATTCTCATTCTGCTTTGTAGAATAGAGGCTTCCCTGATCCATGAACCACAAATAAAAGTTAGAGAGATCAGATTATGGTAGGTTAAAGGTAGGCAGGATTCACAAGCTGCCTGGATATTATCCAAAAGGGCTATTATCCAAACAGGTACATGGCTCAGTGAGGAGAAAGGGCATTAGTCAGCTTTCTCATCACTGGGACAAAATACTTGATACCTGTAACTTAAAGGAGAAGAGGAGTAGCTTATTTTGGGTCATAAGTTTTAGAGGATTCAACTCATGCATGGTTAGTTGGTTTGAAGGCACAAATAGTGTGGTGAATGGACATGAGAGACGATAGCTGCTCACCCCAGAGCAGGTGGAAGCAGCAAGAGAAGAATCAGGAACAAGAACATACCCTTCCAAGACATGTTCCCAGTGACCTACCTCCAATTAGTCCCCACCTCTCAGTAACTTATAAACTCACCAACAGACTAACCCACTGATGCAATATAGTGTCACCACAATACCATCACTTTCTGAAAGTCCCTTCTGTGGACACATGAGACTTTGAAGGACACTGTAGATCTAAAACATAACACAGAGGAACCATAGGAAATTGCTGGCTTGCAAACTGAGTGAATATACAACCAGACAAAACCCAGGGATACACAATGATATTTAGAAAGGTAAGTAAAATAACAGATGTACTCCAGTACAGAATAAAGGTAACTTGGTGGAGGGTAACCTCAGGCAGGTATGAGAAAAACCTCAGTACACTCAGATACACAGTCTAAGAAGAAACACGACCTGCCTTTAGCCATGTGATCAGGGATTAGAGTGGTAATTCCCAGCATTTTCCTACAGAATTAGACAGTGCTGGGTTGTGGGGCTGCGTTAGAAGTATTCCATTTCTGACTGGACAGAATGAGCATGAGAAGAATTTAGAATCAGAGCAGGAAGTCTAAAGTAACTCCTTTTGTTTTGTAGACACCAAGGAAAAGCAGAAAACATCTACAGTTTTGTATCTCAAAGAAACAACAGCCATTTATCTTCAGGAACACAGGCAGCCTCCCTAGAAATGAACTTGAGGGCTGCTGAGACAGCTCAGCAGTCTACAGTGCCTGCTTAGGCAAACATACAGGGACTGTGGTTTGATTCCCTGGCATCACATGCACACCAGCCCTGCCCCCAGGGTGGGCTAAGCTGACCACACACACACACACACACACACACACACACACACACACACACACACACACACACACACAAATACATAAGTAAATAAAAATAAAAATTTTTTCTGTCACAGAAAAACTAGCATCAAAGGGTAGAGAGAAACTTCCCAAGGAGGTAGATCATGGGAAATTGGACTCTGGGTTAGGAAAGTCTTGGTGTGAGAGCTGAGTGGCATGAAACCCAGGCAACAACAGGCACAACTGTTAACCCTACTACCTTTTGTTTAGGACAAAATTCTGGGAATCTCTAGAAAGATCCCACATAACTCCAGAACTGCAGTACCATTTTTGGTGAAAACAGCCAGGAGGTAAGACCTTCCTACGTATGCTTTTGGGTACAGTTTTTATTTCCTCCACCCCAATTTATAGACTCAAGCTGAGAAAGAGCACATGGGTTTATTTTTCTTTCTTCCTTTCTCCCTAGTTAAGCCCCAGTCCCCTTCCTCTCCTTTCTCTCCTACTCAGGCTTTCATCTGTCAGAAAACTCAACCTCCACCCCATTATTAGTTACCAGGGAGAGGGAGTTAACTAGAGGGTGGGAAAAATTAGTGGAAACTGGGAACATAGTGAGATTTCTCCTTTTTCCAGAACAATTCCCTAGTGTGTCTCACCATAGAGTGGAGGGCATCCTGAGGCCTCTGCATTTTCCCATTTGGTTTTGGTTACTCAGTATGAGTACAAGTTTGTTGGGGGCTTCCAGGGGATGTGCCCCTGTCTCAGTTGTGGAATTGTTCATAGTCTTTGCTGGGCCTAAGAGGGCTTTTAGAAACCATACAGGTTACATGTGCATGCCCTAGAGTTTAGTATGCTTTTGTCCCCATGTTTTTCTTTTCCTTGATAACTTTGTTCAGTACGAAACTCTTTTAAAATACAAAACAGCTAACTTTTAAAAACCTATACCAGCTTGTTCCTTTTTGTGCTCCAAGTCTCATCAGTGCTTTTTGCCTAGATTACTAAAAATATAAAAATTAAAAAAAGAAAAAGAAGTCATCACAAGGTACAGAGTTCTAAGGAGAAATAAACAAACAAACAAATATATAACAAAGCACTGATGCTGTGGGCTTTTCTGGAGACATCTGGCTGTCAGCTAAGTCTCTTGGAGGATGCTTTGGGAATTCAACAAGCTTATATCCTTCAGAGTAAAGAATGTTCTTTGAAGGAACCCAGATCTATTCCCCTCCACCCTGCTCCACTTGGTCTCCTGTTTCTCTTTGTTTCTGCCTCCCTCAATAGGGACCCCACCTTTGCCTATAACAGCTTGCCATATACTGCAATATTGTTTGGGTCCTGCATGAATTAGGAAATGCACGAGATGGTTATTAAATGGTGGCTTAAATTACAATACTTCAGTTAAATCTTTTTTTGCAAAAGGCAAGGAAAGTGGTGTGAGATCCCTTATGGTAAGGTTTATGGCCCTTTAATCTCTGGCAGCCCAAGAAGTATGGTGCTTAAAGAAGTATCTAAGGAAAATGATGTTGATATTGGTGATAATCCTGTTTTCGGATGCCCCTTGTCTCTCAGGATATGGGTCTCTCCTACTTGTTTAATGAAAACAACTGCACTGGGAGGGCTTCTCAGTCTCCTTCTCTTTCAGTAATTCAAGCTCTACTAGAGGCTAGCTCTCTATAACTCAGTGTTCCTCAGACCCATCCTCATGCTTTTAGCCCTGGAGGGCATATTCAGAATGGAATTTCTTATTCTTCCAACTCACAGTTTATCCTGCCCCTAAGAGAGTTCTCAGGTGTGGCAAGGACTACTCAAGTCCAGGTTCCTTTGCTAGTGGCAGATACCCAACAATATAAAGAATTGTTAGGCCAATTTTTAAAAGATCCTAGGAGATTTACAGGAGCATCTCAAACTTTGACTATTGCTTTTGATTTCCTGTGGGGAGATGTCAAATTTTTCTTGACTACTTGTTATATACTAGACCCTTATGACTCAACTGCTGCACATGGCCTTCGCAGTGTTGAACAACTGGATGCTAAAGCAAGGCTGAGAAAAAAAAAAAAGCCAAAATTATGGCTGTCCAATTTGGCAATTTTTGTACAACCAAGTAGTTTCATGGGGTCTTCAAAGCCAGTCAAGAAAAGAGTTCTTGCTTTCAATGAAAGAAAATGGGACACTGGGAATGTGACTATAGCAAGCCACTGCCTTAACACCGTATGTTAGGTGGTTAATGTGCTTGTCTCATTGCACTGGAAGATTGACTGTCCCTGCTCCCTGAGAGGGGCCAGGGCCAAGCTAGCCAAAACCCTTGCTTCTTGCTCTGATGAAAAGGACTGATAGAGCCCCAAGCAATCCCCAGTTCCTGTGTCCATGGACACTTCTGTCTCTTGTGATGAACTTCACATGATATCAAGGGAAGCAAATTCATTTCCTTATCGATACAAAGATGGCATAACCTATTTTAACTTCCTTTTTTGAAAAATTCTCCTTCAGATATATAGCCATAATTGGCATCAATGGTGGATGGAACTTCTTTAGATCTGTTTTCATATGTCAATTAGAAATTCAAATGTTCAATCATGAGTTTTGAATTGTCATACAGAGTCCTACTCCTTTACTAAGAAGAGATTTACTAATAAAATTGGAGGCATTCTATCTTTGTAGATACGTTGTTGTCATTTATTGCCAGATGACCAAAGAGACATTTCTAAATTCTCTTCAAAAATCACAAGGCTGATAAGAGAGGCAATAAGGGCAGCCTTTATCTTTCTAGATAAAGCAAGTCCCACTTGAACTGTCTGAGGAAAAGACCACCCAAAAGAAGTGAACTTCTACTTTGAATCTCTGGAGGATCTGAGGTCCTCTTCAAAAAGCAAGACTCCAGTTCTGCTCCAGATTCAGATAAGCAGAGTGACTAATAAACCCTTTTATACCACCCTTTTATGCCTTTAAATAGGCTCTTATATTGAGACTCCTATATTGTGGAGATAGAGACAATCGAAGTATGGTATATGCATGTATCAATATACCGAAACAGCTCTTTCCCATCTTGCAAGATCACAGGTGAAAACACTGAGAAGTTATATACTAAAGAGAAGAAACTGAAGCCAAGAAAGCTGCTGCCAGTGGTACTGGTAAAAACGGTAAGGTGAAGGCAAGGGAAAGTCCAAGAAGGAGCAGCCCCACTGAAGCCAAAATCCTGTCCTGGTTAGAGGAATTGCTAGATACTCCTGATCTGCTATGTATTCCAGAAAGGCTTTGTACAAGAAAAAGTACACAGCTGCTAAATCAAAGGCTGAGAAGAAAAAGGAGGAAGTTCTTGCTATGATCACAAAACCGGTTGGCGGGGACAAGAATGGAGATAGCCAGGTGGTTAAGCTTTGAAAAATGCCTAGATACTATCCTACTGAAGATGTGCCCCGAAAGCTCTTGCGCGACGGCAAGAAACCCTTCAGCCAGCACGTGAAGAAACCTCAAGCTAGCATCACTCCCAGCACCATCTTAATCATCCTCCCTGGGTGTCACAAAGGCAAGGGAGTGGTCTTCCTGAAGCAGTTGGCCAGTGGCTTGCTACTTGTCACTGGGCCTATTAGCCTTAATTGTGTTCCTCTACAAAGAACACACCAGAAATGTGTCATTGCCACCTCTACAAAAATTGCTATCAGCAAAGTGCAAATCCCCAAACACCTCACTGATGCTTACTTTAAGAAGAAGCAGCTGTGGAAACCCAGACACCAGGAGGGTGAGATCTTCGACACCGAGAAAAGAGAGATACCAGATTTCAGAGCAGCGCAAGGTGGATCAGACAGTGATGGACTCATAGATTTTAGCACAATTCAAAGCTGTTCCTCAGTTCTGGGACTACCTGCGATCTGTTCTGGCTCTGACAAATGGAATTTATCCTAATAGTGTTCTAAATTTCTTATTAAGAATCCAATTAAATAACTGATACATTTAAAAAAATATACCAAGTATTATTCTGTTACTAATATAAAAATAACTCCTTAGAATAGGTAATTAGATCCATGACTACATCTGTTGTAATTTTTTGTTTGTTTTCAGTTGTTGGTGCTTGAAACTATGGCCTTATATATGCTAGGCAAGCACTATACTTCTGAGCTTCACTCCTCACCATATCTTTGTTGTTTGACAGCTGCCTCTCTGGTCTGAGTTTATCTGCCATCCCCAATCCTCCTCTATTACACATAGTTATTTTGTACATGGAAAGAATTTACTTTGCATTTATAGGTGGAATTCTTCTGATACACATGAGAGTAGGCAAAAGAAGAAAAACAGGAGCCGGGCGTGGTGGCGCAGGCCTGTAATCCCAGCACTTGGGAGGCTGAGGCAGGAGGATTGTTGTGAGTTCGAGACCAGCCTGAGCTACAAAGTGAGCTTAAGGCCAGCCTGAACTGCGTAGTGAGACCCTGTCTCAAAAAGACCAAAAAAAAAAAAAAAAAACAGGAAGAGGAAGAGTTATGGGAAAAAGATATGAGGCAAGACTAGGAAGAAACAGGTAAGATTAAAAAGGGTAAAATAGGATTTGAAAGAAGTAGAAGGGTAGGAAAAGGAGGAGAAAAAAGAAGGAAGATAATGAAATGAGAGAAGAGGAAGATTAGTGGATACTGATAATGTCACACCAAGTGGCATGAGAGACAGGTGTTTGGGCCACTATAGTCCTGAGATGAACTAGGGTCAGTGTCACTACTTAGCTTTTAAAACTCACTGCCAGGGTAATAAAACTAGGTAAGGTGAATGGGTCACTGATGTGTATAAGGGCTATAACATGTAAGTGATAGGGCTTAATGACTTATCCTCTAGAAGTAAACACTTCTCTCAATTATCTATTTTTAAAAAATGGAAAAAACCACCTCTAAACAAATAAAACTCCTAGCCGACTTAACAATTCATGTTTCTGGGGAAAGTCTATGCCTGCTGCTCTCCTGGTTATCCCACAGTGCTTGGTTCAGTTAAGTATAATAATCAGCAGACAGTTAGTAAATAGTTGAACAGCTGGGAAATCTTAACATGAAGTATTGTTTTGGTTGTAGGGGCGGGAGGCATTGAATAATGTTTAATAGTTCCTCTGGTGAGAAACCAGTCTCTGCTTAGTGGAAAAAAAGGCTGAAGACACAATAAGACTCCTAGAGTTAAGTCTTATATTATTTGTTATTAAAGAGGCAAGGTTTTAAGATGTGCTTTTTAACAGTCTTTAGCTGGGCTGTAATTTAAGATGACTTTTACAAATTAGATCCTAATCCTTACAGACACAGATGGCTGTTACAGAATAGCCTTGCAAAAACACTAGTTATTCAACTTGAAAGAGCATTCAGAGAAGGATGAAGGGCCATTAACTCTCACCCTACCTCTGGCTCTAGGAAGCCTAAAGAGTCCTGGGTGGGCTTTCTGAGTTTAGGCCTGGAATCTGGGTGGGCCTAAGGCATCTGTTCTGGTTTGGAAGAACCTTTCTTGTTCACTGTGGAACTAAAGATTTAAGGAGACTAAGGTCATTAACATTTGACAACAGTTACTGAATGATTATATATCAGGTACCATGGTAGGAACTGCAAGAGAAAGAGATGTTAACATGATGCAGACTGCCACTGTAAATCATTACAGAATGATTGGACAAATGCTGAGATAGGAATAGGTAGGAAGCTAGGGAGAAAAAGGAGGGCTTCATAGAGAGGTTGTCATTTGAGCTGGGCATTAAAAGAGGTTCAAACATGCCAGAACGATGTGGAAGAAGGATACTCAAGGAGGAAAGAAAAACGTATATAAGATATACTTTTATACATAGGCTTTAGAGGGTTTGTGACTTCAGTGACTAGGAAGCAATCAAGATTTTATCTCTTGCTGATGGAAGTTACCAACAAGAAGCAGGATGTGTGGTGAGAAAGGCAGGAATACGTTGGATTGTAAAGAGTTTTCAAAACATTGTAAGAGGTCTATAATTATACTAAGTACTAGGGAATACTAAAAAGTTTTATGCAAGAGACAAAATGATGAGAGTGGGATTTTGCAGCAATCACCCTATGATACATTGGTTTATGTTGAATAAAGACCATAAAATGGATCTATGATAGGTTTTAGAAGCTCTTGGTTTCTATATAGGAGCAAATCTCTGAATTTACTTTTTCTTTGAAGAACTGGGATAAATTTGATTTAAATTGATCTTGAAATGGGGACTCAGGTACAAATGGGTTTAGGAGTGAGAGAGATTGGAAGCAAAGACTGTAAATCAGATCAAACTGCTTTCTTCAATGGTGTAAATCACAGAGTGAGTGACAGACAGCTAAATCAGGAGTAAATTTTCTCTTAGGCTTAAGTGGTAGGCTCTCCATGTAGAGTCAGTTCATAATGATATAAAAGCCTACAGTGAAAGGCTGAAACTTTATAGTCAGTGCAGCTCAAAGCAGGCAGGTAGCAGGTCTAAAAATCTGCATTTCAAGTCAGTTGCTTGACTTCCTGTCAAGAGCAATATAGGGGGAAAAAAAAGAAAGAGCAACTCTTCAGTCTACTTATTTAAGAAGATGATGTTAATACTGAAATGAAAAGTAGTAAAAAACAAAAAACAAAGAAAAAATCCAAACAACTAAATGCACAAACCTCTGTTTAACTGCTGTCAATCCATTTAAAAATATCTGAAAATAAAACACAATTTTATTTTTACAGGGAAGTCTTTAGACACCATTTTTTAACTAGTACTACTTAAAGGGCGAGTGGCTTTAATTTGGTTCATATTTTCTGAAGATTCAGTCCATGGTTGGCTCAATACAAGGCAGAATCATCATGCCGAAAGGATGTAATAGAATGAAGATGCTTAGCTCATAGCTGTTGGGAAGCAGAGTAAGGGAACAGTGTCCAGTAGGTGAAAAGAGGCCACAAATCTTATTCTAGGTCACACCTCCATGACCATTCCAGACATACCCAGAAGTGTGTACCATCAACATTCTAGGTAGCTGGCTCAAAGAGCCAATCAAGTTGATGCAATCAAGCTTAGCCATTTGAACAGATGAGGTGCAGAAAAGGAGAGGCACAGAAAGGGAGTAACTTATAGCCAAAGATCAGAAAGTATATCTCTCTACATTTTATAAGTTCTCCAAGATGAGAGAAATAAAACGACACACTAAGCAGGAGAACCAGGATGACTTTGAAAACTTCCATACTGATTGTTTTCTAAACATTCTGACTTCAATTTCAGTGAAAGAACTTAAGATAGTTTCACCTGGCTGTGTGGTAAGGGTATGTACATGGATGTGTTCTTTTGTGCATGTTTGTGTGTTTTATATATGAATATAGGGGAAGAGCTTGGAAGAACAGGCAGGGTCTGTGAAAGAAGTATCAGTGAGGATTTATGAGGTCCATAAAGTATCCTGGGCTTACGAGATAAATAACATAATCCTCATTCTGCTGTGAAGGGATTTGCAGCTGGGTGACAAAGCTAAAATATACCATTAGTTTTTTGACTATTCTGAAAATAGGACCACTAATGTGAGGAACTTGAACTTGATAAACTTTAACCAAATTCTTGGCTTGAGTATGATAACTAGAAGTCCTGCTAACTAGACTTAGATGTAATGGAACCATAGAATATTATGATTTACCATATATCTTAGGGGTGAGCTTATCTGAGGCCAAATAAAGCAGGAACAACAGGAATGAGTATCACACCATTTACATCTGTACTGCTAAAAATAGTGCTTCTCATCTCTAAAGATAGGAAAATTACTGCTTTGCAATAAAGGATATTCTGTTCTTAATAAGTGCTCCTTACATTAGGCCAAATTTGAGACTGTAACTTTGAATTCACTGATCCAAGTTTTATCCCCATAGCCTCACCAAATCAAGTGTAAGCTTGTAACACTTTTCTTACATGGCAAGTCTTGCAGTAGTTGAGGGCAACAATCATGTCTCCCATGACCTTTACTTCTCTGGAGGATACATTCCTCACATGACATAATTTCTAATCCTTATTCCTTTTATGTATGCTGTATACATGTTCCTGCTTTTATGGGCTTCCTGTTTCATCCTGAGGTTTAATGACTCTTCCAGACTTCCTTTATCTAGGTGGGGAGCTGAACAGGATCATTTCCCCCCCCTTATTGGGCTTATACCTAACAATGCAGTCAGCTCTTTTTTTGGGGTGGGGGGCAGCCATTAACACATGATTAATGTATATTCAGCTTAATCAACCATACTGTCTGCTAAAAAAACTCTACATATTTCTGTAAATTTTTGCAGCTTCATTTTGTCTAGTTTCAGTAATTTAAGGTTTTCTTGATTCTTTTTTTTAAAATTTTTTATTTATTTGGCAGAACCAGGGATTGAACTCAGGCCCTGAATTTGCCAAGCAAGTGCTTATTCTACTGAGCCATGTCCCCAGCCCGGTTTTCTTGATTCTTACGTCTCATAACACTTAAATCTGATAGTCTTCAGTTATGTCGCCAAGAAACATGGAGAGTAATAGAGAATAATTCCAATCATTGTTTCCTCCAGGGAGACAGTAGTCAGTATATACTTTCTAGACATGATCAGCAATGAATCTATGTAACCATACATGTTCATCTTTCTACTTTTCCCAGAATATTATGAGAGATTATCAAATACTTTATGCATCAGTCAGCTTTTCTGTTGCTGTGATGAAACACCTGACACATACAACTTAAAGGAGGGGAGGTTCATTGGCTCACAGCTTCATATGTTTAGTGCACGTCTGGCTGGTCACAAGGCTGGTCATCATAGCGGAAGGGCATGGTGCAGCACAGTTGCTTACTTTATGATATACAGGCAGATCACAGAAAAGAAGGGGCCAGGGACCATAAATAGTCCCCAGTGTCAAGTTTCCATGACCTACCTAGGCCACCCAGATGTGGCCTTTATTAATCTCCTAGGTAGCTCCCAAGCTAACCAAGTTATCAATTAAGCTTAATTCGCATTTCACCCCTTGTCAACCCAAACACATTTCCTTAAAAAATAATTTCCAAATAAAGACAACAGCAAGTTCCTAAGTCAACCTAACATAAAATAACTGTTCTGTAAATAACCAAAAACAACAAGCTCCATTTCTAAAGTCTCAACTGTTGTTCCAGCAATGCCTTGAAGTCCAGGCCAAAGTTTCCTCTGAGCCTTAAGGCAAACTCAGCTATGAACCCTTGTGAGATTTAAAAGCCTGGTTACTCAATTCCTAGCATTCCCATTCCAAAAGAGAGGAACAGGGAGATAAAAAAGAATTGGAACAAAGATCGACTAGAACCTATCAGGGCAAATAATAAATTCTGTAACTTCATGTCCAGCATGTGAATGAAGCACAGGGTGATAAGGTGTGAGTTGACAAGGCCTTCATGGTTCCACCCCTATGGCCTTGTTGCTATAGCCCACATGGCTTCTTTAGGATTGCTCTGCTTGTAACCTGTGGCTTTTTAAGGCAGATGTTCTACATTCTTGCCATCTGCAACTTTTTGGCGTCTCTCTTGCATCTTCAGTTTTAGTCCCACAGCTTCACACACTGTCCTCTCAGGCAGCACACTGCCTGGCCTCTGAGGCCTTCCTCCATCATCTCTGAGTGGAAGCTTCCATGACCCCACACAACTATTGCATTCCATGTGCCTAAGCAACCTGCATTTTTATAGAAATGTCAAATTCTGCTGCCAGCTGAAGCAGCAGCCTGGCCCACTTGGTCCATGGCTATAGCAGCCACTGAGTATTGGACTTGTGTGGAGGACTACCTGGATGACTCTCCTTGAAAGAGGAGCAATCATCTCCAATTTGGCTATATGTGGCCCTTTTTCTATGAACTGATATATGTAGAATTGGCTAAGTTTTGTGTTTATCCCCTCTACTGCTTTAAGCAATACAAATGGGTCTGGCACAATGCTGATGTGTAGTCTTTGAAGCAAGGCCACAGGTCACTGTTGCTCCAGCTGTAAATCCCAAGTATTTGTGATAAGAGATAAGAGACTGTGACACCTCAGGGCATAAGAAATTACATATCAAAGCTGAAGCATCACCCCCCAAACATTAGACAGGCCTCAAAATTTGTTATGCAGATTACTCTTTCTGCATCTCTGTCTCAATTCATGGTGAGGTTCACATACTTCCCATCACTTTCACAGTCATCCCTATGCTATTCTGCTCTTCACAAATTAATAGAATTTGGCCTGAGCCATGGATGCAGGCCTTTGGGCTAGCCATTGTATTGGCTAGACCCCCTTGGCTCCCCACAACTACAAATATGCTTTAGTGTCTTTATTCTTACTGTGCATTAAAGTAGTAGATTGTAGATAACTTATTACAATTCCAGTAACTTTTCCATGAGATTATAAATGTGGATTTTTTTTGGACCACAAGACAAATGGATCCCAGGGAATCAATTTCCTAGGCAGTCCTCCTGAGTACAGGATCCAGGGGCTCTCTTCTCAAAGACAAGGCTTACACTTTACTCCTTTCATACAGTGATAGGTAGGGTCCTTTGGATTCCCAAGACGTCCTTAAGACATTTTTATACTTAGCCTGTTCAAAATACATTTTATTATTATTTTTTTTTTTTGGTGGAACTGGGGATTGAACTCAGGCCCTTGCACTTGCTAGGTAAGCACTTATTCTACTGAGCTATGGCCCCAGCCTCTAGATTTTTTTTTTTTTTAAATGACACTAATCTCTTCAGCAATCACTCTCAAGTTTACATGTGGTTGTTTTTAGGCCAAAATTTGTTTTTCATATATTTTGGCTCAGCTTTTTACTCTCAATTATATATATATATATATATATATATATATATATCTCGTTAAAAGTAACCAGAAGACATCATGTTACAGAGATACATTCATATCCATGTTTATAGCAGCATAATTTATAACAACTATATCTTAGAAGTGGCCTATTTGCCCATAGACAGATGAATGGATAAAGAAAAAGGAACATTTACTCACAATGGAGCACTACTTTGCCATAAAAGAGATGTGAGTTATTTGTAGGAAAATGGATGCATCTTGAGTCCATAACATTAAATGAAATCAATCAGACACACAAGCTTAAAAAATATCACACTGTTTCTCTAAACACTATTAGTACAACTTAAAGAAGGAGGTTTCTTTGCCCCCACAGTTTCACAAGTGTAGTGTATGGCTGGCTGGCTCCATAGTACAAAATCATAGCAAAAGAGCAGGGAGTAAAGCCATTTACTTTGTGGCAGCTAGGAAGCACAGCAGGGGAGAAAAGTGCCAGAAAGAAGGGGCTATGCATCAGGGAGATAGCTCTGCAGCGTAAGTGTCTGCCTGGCAAGTACAGGGTCCTGAATTCAGTTCCTGGCACCCCACCCCCCAAATAAAAGAGGTCAGAGACCACATATATAGACTATAAGGTCAAGACCCATGTCTTATAAAGACACCCAGAAGTGTGCTTTACTAATCTGATAGATAGATCCAAAGTCATCAGTTAACTATCACATTTTGCTGAATAGACAGATACAGCAGAAAATACAGAGTTCTACTCCTGACCTCCCAGACTGGTATGACTGCCAAATCACAAAATACTCCCGTATTGATGCACTTCCTCAGATAGGGATGGAAACTTACATCTCTCCTAGGAAAGGTGCTCAGTAACTTGAACTCATCCCATGGAAATCCTTTGGAAGCTACAAAATCAAAGACAATCTGGAGCTTATTGCTAGCCAGGAAACGCCGCTCCAGGAACTCGCCACTGGGTGTCCGGATCCGAAGTTTGCTCACCGGCTCAGCATTTTCGTCCTTTGGCTCTGGAGGCAGGGCTTGCTCTAAGGAGAGTCGGATGGCCTAAGTGGAGCAAAAGCCAGCTGTTAAAATATGAAACAGATGGGACTGTGGAAGTGGCAGAAAGAGGGACTTGAAAAAAGATGCTACTTTCTAGAAACACACTGCAGTCTTGCACCACTCAGTAAAAACCCTAATGCTTGAACAACAGAATCATGTATTTTTTCTTTTTAAGATATTAGTTCAATAGAATTTACAACGAATCCCACCTTGAGGATCCACATTATTAAATCAGTAAATACAGTCAAAAAGAAACATTTTTAAACTGAAGGCTCAGATTCTTGAGATCAAGGAACTATGTATCAATTATCCAATTGCTTTCTTTCTAAGGTATGAATTAAAGCTATTAGAAGCCTTCACAAAATATACACATATATTTGAGAAAATATATTTACCAATTAGAAAATCTGAAGAGTCTACAAAATATTGGATACTATGTTAAAGACAAAATGGATTGGAGTAACTGATAATATACTTAAAATGGCAAATTTCTGTTATATACATTGTACTACAATGAAAGTTTCAGCAGAATGGAGGAAAACCCAAATCAAGTTTACTGGAGTCAAGAGCTACAGCTATATTTCCAGTGTTGTCATCATTTTGCTGTTTGGATTTGGGCAACTCTGAGAACGATAGACTTCTGGACCAATACATGAACCAGACATTTCATTTTATAGAGAAGAAAACAGACCCAAAAAGGTATGATAAATAGGAAAAAGCTTATGATTAGAGTTAAGTTTAAACAACTTAGGTTTTCCTAGTTCTTACCTAACAGATTACATTGCTTCAACCTCATGACATTCCACTGAAAGGGGATAGAAGGTCTCTGAGGTACTTGTTTATGTTGAAATTTATGGCAGAAATTCAGAAAAATATTTTGTAACCTGTAGCAATTTGAGAGGCTCCTTAGTAAGTAAGCATGGTATTAGCATTTTCTGCTTCAAGTTACATTGTGATTCTGGCTACTGTAACATTTCTGTGTTCTCAATTTATCATTAGTAGAAAAAGAGATGTGACTTCCAATCTACACTGTTATAATCAAGTAATGTATTATGAGAGAAATTAGGATTTCAGTTCTTTAAATTTTAACAGCAAATTTTCCAAGTTGATGTTGTTCTTCCAATTAGGGAGAGGGGGACACTTTAAAAAACTTTCTCTTAAGTATCTTTTGGACCAAAAAAGAAATATAAATCAAAACTGAAGTATAACTGGGAAATAGCTGTTCAAATATTTCATATTAGGAGCTGTAGGAGTCATCTGAAACAGTGCTGAGACAAAATTCACTTCTGTAAATTTTTATTAAAAGTGAAAGAACTCAGTGGGCTGAGATGTGACAGAATTCTTTGAGCTCAGGAGCCAGGAGCCTAAGAGGAGACTACACAACACAGCATGATGCCATCACAAAATAAAAACATTAAAAGTGAATTAAGAATTAGACTGCAAAGCAAGGGCTGGCACTTGCGTGGCAAGTGCAAGGGAATGAATTCAATCCCTGGTTAAGCACAAAAAACAAACAACTACAGCCCTAGACTACAAAGCAAGGAAAAATCTCCAATAAAACAATTATAAAAGCATGAAGGAATGAGTTAGAAAAAAAGAACATATACTGGCTAACCAGTATATAAATTATGTTTTTATTTCCAGAAAATCAATAATCATAGACAAATACAAAGAAATGAATAAAAATGTGAATGTAAAGAAAGTAGGGAAACAAAAGATGTCACCCTAAGTTTTGTGAATATGCTTCTTTGATTTCTGACTTATAAAAATGTAATATATTTAAAATAAATACAAAAACTTTGCTAGCAAGAATATTATATAAAATTAATTTTCATATCACTCAGGATAATTTGGTGGTTCTAATTCTTAAGTACTTTTTAAAAACATTCAAAATTTCTGCAGCATAAAGACAAGGCTAATCTCTTTTATAATTCTTAGGTCATTTTACTGCTGGAAGCACTGAATAGTATCACTGAGCTCAGAGGAGATTATAGGGATGGGAATTATAAAATCAAAATATATAAAGGCTCTCAATCTAGTCTCCTATATATAATAAGGCTTTAGTAAATAGTTCTATTTTTATAATTAAGAGAAGATGCACACAGACTCTCAGATTTGGAAGGGCTTGCACTACCCAAACAATCCTACACTCTCATTTGTTTGTATGGAGAACAGATACCCACAAATGGAGAGAATAAAAATTGGAGAGTTCAAAGATCAGATAAATAGAAACTTAAAAGTCATTTTTGCCTTTTTTTTGGTACTGGGAATTGAACTTGGGACCTTTCGCTTATCAGGCATGTGTCTGCCTTTTTCTTGATTGATACCATCTATGAATGGAAGTTAATCTAATGTTAATAATTCTAAGTCACAATAAATTTCAGCTGAGTATTTTCTACTAAAGTATTTCACTAACAGTGTACTATATTAATAACTGAATGAATGTGTGGGTATAGAAACTAATTGCTAGTTATACCAGCATAGTTTTTAGACATTTTACACAATTTTAATCAGTACTGCAATAAGCTTTATCTTAAAGACATGAATTTAAAAATTTTTACTACAGTTTAATATAGCTAATAAAAAGTGATAAAATCTTAAGTGTGCAAGATGATTAAAGTTTCAGAAAGTTAACATTAACTATAAAACTAGCATCCTGATTATATAATCCTAGAAGCATATTCCTCTTCTGGAGCTATCTTTCCCCAAAGTCTATTGCTACCATGACTTCTAACAGCAAAGTTTGAAAAAAGTTAATTAAGCTGCAATGTTATGGCTAAAAACACAGATGTTGAGGTAAAACATACAAAGGATCAAATACTGGCCTTTAAGTAAATGATAGTCCTCACTACTTTCAGTTTTCTCATATAAGAAATAGGATCAAAAAAGAGCCAGCCAAATAGCTCAGTGGATTAAAGCACCTGCAAGCAGGCACAGGGACCAGGGGTTCAATTCCATGGCCTGCTATACCAGCCCCATCCCCAGGGCATGCTGAGTCAGCATTTGAGACTGCATGTGGTGGTGTGTGCCTATAATCTCAGCACTTGGGAGGCTGTAAACAAGAGAATCACTACGAGTCCGATCTAATAGTAGTGAGACCCTGAACACCCTGTAGATCCTTCCCTAAATTAAAAGAAGAAAGAAAGAAAGAAAGAAAGAAAGAAAGAAAGAAAGAAAGCAAGAAAGAAAGAAAGAAAGAGAAATAGGATCAATAACATCTTCCTTACAAAATCTTACTATATAATACAGTAATATTTTTAAAACATTTATAGAGCACTAACACATGGTCAGCTCTCAATTAATGATCAATGCTTAGCTCTGATCTTCACTGTATGCAACACAGTGAACAACAGAGAGTGTTGGTGATGTATATCATTACCACTATGGATGTTCCTCCATACCTCCTTTAAATCAGAACTTGAAATGTCTTTCCTTTTCTCCCCTCCTGCTCTCCTTTTATTTCACCTATCTACTTTTCTATTTTGACATTTCCCTGCACAGTATAATAACAGATGTTACATTATTATCTGAACTCAACCAATTACTACAGAAGAATAAACAACAGTAGCTCATTGCTCAATTCATTATGTAGACATTATCTGATACTCAATGTACATAAGTCTCCAAGGCTTTTCTTCAAAATGAAAACAGATCTCAGATATCCCATACTAGTGGACCAATGTAGAAAACAATGAGGGTATTAGTTAAATCAGCAACCTTGGTATTTGAATACTCAACAGTTTTACTGGTAAAAAGTACAAAACTAAACCAGCAGTTCAGTTTCAAATATACTGGCTAAAAGCAAAGGCCTCATGTAAGCAAACACTGTTGTAAAAGAATAACATAAAGGACACCACCACGCACACAACAGTTATAGTAAACATTACTGTTAAATATCAATTTGTCTTGCTCAATAAATACAGTATTGTACTTGCATTGTTTTAGGTTTGTGGTAAACTAAAGAAACATGAACTGATTTTGGACTTTTTTGAGTTAAAAAATCTGCATACTTAAAGCATTCACATCTGAAGAATGAAAAATAGGGGCATTTTATGAAGTGAAATTAAGCAGTGAAAGCAGATATCCATAAAAGACTGTTTCTACACAATTTCATTTTTTAAACAGAATAAATTACACTTACATCAGTCTCTTACAGTAAGAATCAAAGACTGGACTAATCTACTTATACACACACCCAAATATACACATACTGTCTTCATAGGTATAATGAACTTGAGATTCAACCATGTTATTAAATATATCAAGAGTTTGTTCCTTATTGGTGAGCAGTATTCCATTATATAGATATACCACAGTTTGATTATCTCTTACCTATTTGATACCTTTCAGTTTTATGTGGCTACAGATAACACTGCTGTAGACATTTTTTGGGTACATTTTTGTAAACATAAACTTTACTGTTAACTTTCACTGGTGTAAATATTTAGGAGTCTGTCTGTAGGGTCATATGGTACGTATGTATTTAACTTTGTTAGAATGCATCAAACTATTTCCCAAAGTAGATTAGTCCTCACTTTTGCCAGTACTCAATATTATCCCTTTTTCTTTTAAAGGTCATTCTAAAGAGTATTATTGTTCTAATTTGTATTTCCCTAGTAACTAATAATGGTGAGAAGGCACTTATTTGCCTTCTTTGGTGAACTGTTTAAGTGCTTTGCTCCACTTGGATTCCTTATTATTAAGTTTTGAGAGATCTTTATGTCTTAATTTTATCTTTGTCTATGACTTGTTTTCTCAATCTTTAACAGTATATTTTTTAATTCATTTTAATGAGAAAAAAGAAAATAGCAATGAAACAGTTTCAAAAACAGGTTAGGACAGTTACAATAATTAATACATTGCATGTTATCTTTGCATTAGTTATTCAGAGGACAAGATGCAGACATGATTATCTTGTCTAAACAATATTAATACAAATCTTTCCTCTCAATGAACTAAGAAATAGTAGCTGTATATCTATCCTATCTTATATATATTTTTTTTTCACAACAAAACAGTCCTTCATTTATATCCCCCTTTTTTGTTTACTTCTGTCAGAGATGGGTATTCCATTGCCATTCATATATTGTAGGTACATGAATTCAGCAAAGTAATCCAATATAGTCCAGGAGTCTATAATAGTAGTGTATTATCTGCAAAACTGGCAATGTCAGAAATTGTTGACTTGAACCTTTTACAGCTCAGCATATTGATACAGCTTTACTTTTTAATACCTTGTGGCTATCCTTTTCTGCCTGATGGTTAAGAACAAGTTGAAGCGAGACCTATATAACTAAAAATGCAAACTTTTGCTATCTGATAAGGTCAGTCAAATATCCCCTCAAGATTTACCCTGGAACCATGTACAGCACCTTGGGGATCTTTTGTTGGTGTCAGCCATCTGGATGAGTCACGGGCATTGATTGACCAACTTGTTCTCTGTGAGAACCTGAGTGAATTTTTTGCTACATGACTCTCCTTAGGCACACTATATACTTTCCTCTGTGACCCCATAATCTCCTTGATCAGAAAATTTAGGACACCACTTAGTTACAGGATGTCACAGCAAAGGTTTTCTTATGTCCTGCGTCCTCACTGACCTTGAAGAGCTAGGGCCAAAATATTGGCTATCTTTTTAGCCCATCTATCTGTCTAATTTTTGGACTGCAAACCTTAGTTTTTAACAGTGTATTTTAACCACAACTTAATTTTTTTTTTCTCAGTAGTGGGATCAAATGCAGGGCCCTATACGTGCTATGTAAGTGCTCCACCACTAACCTAATCCTCAGCAACTGGGATTATTGAGTGAAGATTTGAGGGGGGCTACTGGGAATCGAACTCAGGATTTTGTATTTGGCAGGTAGGTACTTGTGCTGCTGAGCTATATCCCTGGCCTGCCCCTAGAATTCTTTATTTTGACTAAGTCTTAAGGTTTCGGCCATGAAGGCTATGAAAAGTTTTCCTATATTTTCTATTAGATTTTAAACAATTACACATCTTACATTGAGACTTCTGACCCATTTTGAATTAATTTTTGCTTGAGATGCAAGGCATTAAGTGAAGGGTTTATTTTTTTTATTTTTTTTTTTTTTGTCTTTTTGAGACAGTTCAGGCTGGCCTTAAGCTCACTTTGTAGCTCAGGCTGGTCTCGAACTCACAACAATCCTCCTGCCTCAGCCTCCCGAGTGCTCATCCTTTTTCTATTGAACTGCTTTTGCACCTCTGTTGAGAATCAACTGATTCACACATGTGGACCTAATCTTTTCTTTGTTCTGTGCCATCACATTATCAGTCTGTTTTTCAACACCACACTGTCTTGATTATGTTAGGTCTTGAACTCCAGTAATGCTGAGTCCTCCATCTTTTTTCTTTACCAAAATTCTCTTGTTCTAGCACTACTGTTTTTTTTTTTTTTTTTTTTTATAAATCTGTGAAGCAGTTTGTCAATTTCTACAGAAAGCTCTAGGGGGATTTGACTGGGTCACTGTAAGATTTTAGCTATTGTTTGAGATATAAAGCACAGCTAGTTTTTTGTTTTTGCTTTTTTTTAATGTATTTGGTTGTTACAGGGTCTCACTATGCAGCTCAGATTCATTGTAATCTTCCTGCTTTCAGCCTCCCCAATGCTAGAATTACAGGTGTGTGCCACTACGCCTGGACTCTGGCCAGCTCAACCCACCTGGGGGGTAGGGCTGGTGTGGCAGGTGGTATCTGGGATTGAACTGTGGTCCCTGTGCTTGTCTAAGCTTCCCTAAGCAGGCGCTTTAGTCCACTGAGCTATTTTGCCAGTCCAAGCATGGCCAGTTTTTGGAGAAGGATTTTTTTGGGGGGCGGGGGGCTAGCTCAAGCTGTCTTAAGGGAAAGTCCAGTGTGGCTTGTGGAGCTGGGAATTGAACTATGGTCCCTTGCACCTGATTGAGTTTGCCCAAGTGGGTACTTCAAACAACTGAGCTAACCTGCAAGCCCTCAGCATAGTCAGTTTTTGAAGTGACATAATATGACAATTATTTTTAAAAGGAATCATTAAAAGGCAAAAAAGAAAGCATGAAATAATTTTAGGAGGCTACTAAGGTAATAATCCAAGTAACAGAGGTAGCTTAGGGGAGGGTGCATAGTGGAATTATGTAATTGAGAAGTATTTGAGTTTGCATATATTTTGAAAGTATACAGCCAACAGGATTTGCTTATAAATATGGGTGTGAAGGGAGGACCTAAGCATGACTTCAAGGTTTTTGGCTTAAGCCATTGAAAAGATTTTCTACTTACTGAATGAGGAATGAAGACTCTAGAAAGAGCCGATTTGGATGGAATAGGTAAGATTGGTTGTTCAGTTTCAGACATATTAATTTTGTAATGTATATCAGACATCTAAGTAGACATGATTAAATAGCAATAGGATATTGAAGTCTGGGGTTCAGATAAAAGGAGAAGATATAAACTTGGGAGTCAAGTATTATATAAATGATAAACTATTGGATGAGATTATTAAAGAAGTATAATGGGTCTCCTATAATAGTAGTTGGTTCAATACTATTCTGTAACCAGTGTTCCTGACAAAGAGTATGGATAGTTTACTAACAGATGAAGTAAATAAAGCAAATGATCATATTTCCCAAGCCAAGATTCAGGCAGATAATGTGGGTTGCTTCTCAATATGAAAAATGGTACATAGATTGTGATCTGGATACTATAACACTAGAATTTCTGGTCTAGTCTGACTTGCAATAATAGCAAAATACTTCAAACTGATACTATTCACGAAGTTGTGGGCACATTGGTATCTACCATTTTACTTATTATAGGGGCCCAATAAAATAACTAATGTTTGTGAAAAGGTCACCACCAATTTAATCAAATACTAATTGCTCAAAAGATAGTGATACTGACAACAATGACATATACTTACCAGTACAGGTTATTTTAGTGGCATTATTTTTTTTTTAAATGTACTATTTATTTATTTATTTATTTTTGCCATTGTTCAAGGTTTATTTGGTATTGTATTTGGTGTGACACTGGGTTGTACTGTTCACAGGTAGATCTTTTTACACTATACAGCAATGTACACTACATATATATATATATATATATATATATATATATATATATATATTACACAAAATAAAATCCTTTAAGACAGTTATGCACAAGACATGCAGTATTGGATTTGTACAGATCCCAGGCTGTGACCCACTGGGGAAATGTAGACAAGGCTTGGTGTGTGAAGCTGGGTAACCGAGTAACGCACATCTGTCTGAAGAGTAACTGGAGCCTGTGCAGCGAGGTGTCTCAGAGACGCTGGGTTACTTCATACTAACCAGGACTACAAGTGCGGCAGCATCTGGCATCAGGACAGAGCTGTGGGGTTTTGTGAACTGTTTCTACTTCTAACTTTAGAAACTGATGTTTTCCCCAGGCTATTTTAATAGTGCTGCTTCAATCGCATGTCAGCTAAAAAGGACAACTGGCACAACTCCAACTAAACCTTCCTGCAGCCTAGAGAGTGACGTGGTGACACTGGCAGACTCTAAAACTGCAGCTCCTTCTGTATCGACCACGGGGTGTCTGCACTCTTCTTCAAATGTGCCTCTTCCTCAGGAGTCAGAGTCACCTTCACAACATCGGAGATCCCATTCTGTCCCAGGACACAAGGAATGCTAAGGAAGACATCATCCTTGATTCCATAGAGCCCCTTAATCATGGTAGAAATCGGATGCACCCTCCTAAGGTTCTTCATTATACTTTCTGCTAAATCTGCCATTGACAGTCCAATGGCCCAAGATGTGTAGCATTTAGTTTGATCACTTCATAAGCACTGTCGACCACCTGTTTGTAAACCTCCTTTCAGTGCTCCTTATCCCCATCAGTTCCCAGCTCAGGGTGCAGATTCTTCAGGGCGACACCAGCAACATTCACACCACTCCACACAGGGACACTGGAGTTTCCGTGCTCCCCGAGGATCCAGCTGTGGCAGCTCAGCGGGTGCATGCCCAGCTTCTCCCCCATCAAGTACTGGAACTGGGCTGACTCCAGGTTGCAACCACTGCCGATAACATGGTTCTTGGGAAAGCTGCTTATCTTCCAAGCCACATAAGTCAAGATATTCACTGGGTTGGACACAACAAGCAGCTTGCAGTTGGGACTGTACTTTACAACATTAGGAATGATGAACTTGAAGATGTTCACATTGCGCTGCACCAAATTAAGGCAGCTTTCTCCCTCTTGCTCGCAAGCCCCAGCAGTGATGATAACCAGCTTGGAGTTTTCAGTTATGTTATAATCTTTGCCAGAGACAATTTTTGGTGTCCTGAGGAAAAGGATGCCATGCTGGAGATCCATCATCTCTCCCTTCAGTTTGTCTTCCAGGACATCAACAAGAGCGAGTTCATCAGCCAAGTCCTTCATTAAGATGCTGATGGCACAGGCCATGCCAACAGCACCAACCCCGACAACCGTGATCTTATTCTGGGGCACCTGTTCCTCCTTAAGGAGATTCACGATCAGCTGATCCTTGAGACTGGCCATCTTGGACTTAGAACCACCAGGAACCCAGACGTGGGGCAGGCGTCGGGGTGCACGCTTCTCAGCTCTGGACTCGGCGGCAGCAGCTCCAACACCAAAAACTGTACTAGTTATTTAATTAGATTCTTAGTAAGAAATTTAGAATACCAATTGTGAGGGTAAATTCCATTTGTCAGAACAAAAATGGATCCCATGTAGCCCTGCAGTTGAGGAATAGCTTTGATATTTAGTAAAATCTATGAGTCCATTGCTTTCTGATCAACCTTGCACTGCTCTGAAATCTGGTATTTTTCTTTCTCAGTGTTGAAGATATCACTGTTCTTGGTGTCTGGGCTTCTGCAGCTTCTTTTTGAAGTAAGCATCAGTGAGGTATCTGGGGATTTTCACATTGCTCTCTAAATTTTTGTGCAGGTGGCAATGACAAACTTCAGGCGTGTTCCATGTAGAGGAACATGATTAAAAGAAAGAAGCCCAATCATGAATATCAAGCCACTGGTCAGTGTTTTAGGAAAACCACTCTCTTGCCCCTATTGCAACTGGTGAGAATGATCAAGATGGTCCTGGGAGTAATGCTAGCTCCTAGTGTCATCATGTGTGAACTGAAGTTGTTTTTGTTTGTTTTTCTGTTTTAGTTTATGCCATGGCTCAACAGCTTCTGGGGGCACAACTTCAGTAGGGTAGTATCTAGGTATTTGGTGAGGCTTACCCACCTGGCTACCATCATTCTTATCATTACCAACTGGTTTTGTGACAGTAGCAAGAACCTTCTTTATCTTTTCAACGTTGGATTTAGCAACCGAGTATTTCTTATACAAAGATTTTCTGGAGCGCACAGCAAATTGGCAGTATCTACCAATCTCTCTAATCAGGACAGGGTAGTGGCTGCAGGGGGGCTGCCTCTTCTTAGACTTTTAGCTTTCACATTATCCTTTTTAACCATGCCAGTGGTACCAGCCTTCAGGTTTCTTTTGTTTAGTATGTGGCTTCTCAGCTTTTTTGCCTGCCATCTTGCAAAACTGGAAAGAGACCTAAGCTTGTGGCTTCCATTTTAAAAGCAATCTTGGTGGCATTATCTTTATGTGACAAAAACAACTTGCAAAAGATAACAGCACAGGTTAGAAATAACAGCTTTACTTCAATAACTTACCCATAGTCCCACTTTTGTTCTTTTAGTGTAGTGAATAGAACGTATATCAGATAAGAACTCTGCTTCTAATTTTGCCAGGAAAATGTTAGGTAAGAATTTTAAAATAGGTTTTTTAATCTTGCTAGAATCTTATTTTCCTCATCTTTAAAGTAGGTATCATTTAAAAATGAGATGTCCATTACCAGTTCTGTAGAGTAGTCAAGATCAAACGAGAAAACTGAAAGAGTAAAGACTTCTAATACAACATTCTTCTATTCTTTTACTGCATGGTCTTCAATATTACTTACTGTGGTCAACTGATAAGTGGTGGTCAACTTGTTACACCCAGTTGAACTGAACTAGTGTGGGGGTGGGTGTGAGAGTATTGTTGCTGGCAGGATAAGAGGCAGAAACTGAGGAGAAGAATTTTAGAATGGCTACAGTTCACTTTGGAGAAGCTCTGGTCCTTATTTTAAGCATCCTTGCTCCAGAGAGAAAGATGGTGCACTACTCAGTCTCCTGGAGAAGCTTTGTTGCACTGGCTTTCCTGATAGGAGCTCAGCTGTTCTCATCATCAGAGGAGCTCAAGACTTCACTGTTGTGAGGATGGCTGTGGCACCTTTTGGCAGAGCGCTGGTTTTTTATTTTGAGTGTTGCTTCAGAGCTCCAGTGCAGATTCCTCTGCCTGCTAGCACAGATCCTGTCTGGCTGGCATAGGCTTTCTAGCTTCCACGACTGACCTTCAGACCTTCCTAGCATGAAGGTCTTCATGAAACATGCCTGCATGAGGCATTGTCATAGGCTCATGGCTTCCAGTTAGACTCATGGTGGGAGTTATTGTTATGAGCTGGACCCATGAAGGACATTACTGAGGGATCCACGTCCTCAGCTGGACTCTTTGGTCTTTAGGTGTGAACAGACTTCCTGTACTCTTTTTGTATATGACTCTTTGGGTGACTACCATAAAATAATCTTAAAATTAAGTGTCCTGTATTGCATTGTTTCCCCTTGCAAAACCTGAACTACAACACTTACTGTTTTCTACTTGAGTAGGAATCAAAGCTTACAAAGAAACACTTGTTTTCTTTTCCCTAAGGAAACCATTAGCAAGAATAAATAAATTTGTACCCATTTTCTCCCCTGCCACAATTCTCACAAATTTGGCCTTTTTAGTCACAATCTAATGATAGAGAATGTTCTAAATTTTTCCAACTATTGCTCCTTGGATAATTTAGCCCTCTATCCAACTATTCATTAATCCAATCAATGTATCTGTTCCTGTGTAGTTAACCATCAAACTCTGTTGTCTTTCCAGTCAGAAATCATCTTCTAAATACATATACACATATGTAAGATCTTTCTGGATCTCAGTTTCCTCACAGATTGCATAATACCAGTGATTCCCTGGTATAGTGTCTTCTGGTACCAAATGTGTTGGAATATGTTAACTTGTATCCCATAGGGAATAAATAGGGTCAAATAAATTTGAATAAGATTGAATTAAATTAAAAGTTTTTAATGATAGGGATCCTGTGACTCCCAAGTAAAGGAGGTGAGAGTGAGGATACAGTAACACCTAAATTTGGATCTTATGGGAATATGTAAATGTACAAATACAAGTAATGAGTAGATATAAAATCTGACCTGTCCTCCCTTCCCCCATGTCTCATTGTCTCACACATTAATAGCTGGAGCATGTGAGAGCTAGAATAGGTTGCATATACCTTTCCTGAACTGCTTGGGCCAGAACGTGTTTCAGATTTTTGATTTATTTTAATTTTAGAATATCTACATATGCATGATGAGATGTCTTGAAATTGGAACCTAAGTCTAGACATAAAATTCATTTATGTTTCATATACATTACTATTTACATAGTTTAGTTTGAAGGTTATTTTACACAATAGTTTTATTAGTGTGTCTATAGTCTGAATGTGACCCATCATAAAGCCAGCTATAAAAATTTCTTCTTGTGACAATATACTGGCACTCAAAAAGTTCTAGCACTTGTAGCATTTTGGATTTTCATAGGGTCTTCTATAAGATGACAGGTTTTATTTACATTTGGAAAATAATGCAAAACTTTTAGTTCTGGATGAACCACCAGAAGAAAGTACCAAACTTTTGATCCAGAACATACATTTGTGTACCTTAACATGTTAGCAAGCCACTACAGTTGAAGGTATTATTTTAAGAGAGAAAGAGCACGTGTAAACATGAAATGAGCATGAAGGAAGAGAAATCCCAAGTTTTTATACTATATTTCTTGAATTATAGCCTAGATATAGCCTAAGAGAACAGTGATTAATCTCCCCCTTGTCTGAAGTTTTATGAAACTCTACATTTATGACTCCTCTAGACACACACAATCATGTGTGGCCCTGGACTGGAGGACAGTATGAAGAAGAACATGACTTGGTAGTCACAAAGCTCTATGTGAAAATCTCAGCTGTTCTACTTCCATGTGTATAACTCAATGAGCTTTCGTTTCTCACTTATAAAGAAATCCCTATAGTATAGCTTGCGCTAATGGTTGAAGAATAAGCACATGCAAAGCAGCTAGCAGAGTTCTCAATACACAGAAGATACAACTATTTTCTAACTTTAGAGGGTAGAGATTAGCATAATAGCATCATGTACATGTTACAGGTACCAAATAAATGCCTGAATATGAATAAACCTAAACAGTGAAATACCACACATCTTTCAAGACCTGAGTCAAAGATTACTTTTTTCATATAGTGTCTAAATATGAGCTGTAAAAGATTTTTCCTATGATGCTGAAATCCTTAAGTATTTTGATTTTACTTATCCTATAACATTTAGCACATTTTTCCTTTATTCTAATGTTGTTATTTGAACACATGTATCTTTCAAGATCTATTCTTCTCTGTTCTATTTGTTTTTTATACACAGAGTCTCACCATGCAGTTCAGATTTATAGTGATCCTCCTGTTCTTAGCTCTCCCTAGTGCTGGGATTACAGGCAGGCACCACCATGCCCAGTCTTGGTGGCCAGCTCTGTACACCCATATGTGAGACTGGTGCGGCACATGGTGCTGGGGATGAAACCCCAGTCCCTGTGCTTGCTTCAGCAGGTGCTTAGTCTGTTCAGCTATGTAGCCAGCCCTGTAATCTATTTTTGTAAGCAGAAAATAGGATGTTGTAAGCAGAAAAACAGATGTTTTTCCCCTTAAAGTGGGACAAAATACAGTTCTGGTCAAAAAGCAGTTCAATAGGGGAAGAAGTGAGTAAATGAAAGAAATGGTATCCCCTCTGAGTACAAATGAGGACTAATCATCATTAGTACTTCTTGGCCTGATTTAGGGTTCTCTGTTTGTTTTTGTTTTTTTTAATCCCTTGTTAGATGTCTTCCTCTTTTAATAAGTGAATTTCACCACTCATTCCATGTCTAGAAAAACGTCCTTAAGTCCTATTCTGTGAAAGTATCCTAGCAAGTCGTTTAACAGTCTCCTTTTTTGTCACCGCCCTTAGGTGTACACTGATAACAACTTTTACATATAGTACTATAATTCTATTTTTGTAAGATTATGAACTTCTAGAAGGAAAGACACATCTGTATCACTACTACCTAACAGATTGCCCATATCCAAAAACATAGTAACAACTAAAGAAATGTAAAATGGGTGAATGTGAAGTTCTCTATATAGATACAGACATAATTTCAGGGCAAAAATATCAGCCAAATATATTTAGGGGACTAATGCAAGATACTACAGAAGCAACTCAGGATATTTTCTGGTGGGTAAAGTGTAGGGAATTGATAAAAAAATAATTTTTATATTCTTGAGATGAGACAGTATCTAAGAAAGATGGAAATTATCTTTTCAGTGACACAAGGGGAATGGAACTAAAGATAATAGAAGATGATGAATCTAGTCTATGGTCAAGTTTTCTAAGAGTTAAGGATTTAGTCCTTCAAAGGAAAATCTTTCATATTAACATGAACTTGGGAAAAGGAGGAAGTTGCAAGAAATATTAAAAGCCACAATATCAACTATAGCAGAAATACTCTTCTAAATAACTTTGCTTCAAATTATGCCCTACCTCACGTTCTTCTTCTTGTTCTTTGCGAATCTGCTCCAAGCGAAACTGTTCTGCCATCTCTCTCTCATGAGCTTCCCTCTGTTGACAAAAGACAGCAAGTATTTATAAAAATATATTGGCCTCAAAAAAAGAGAAGGAAAAAGGAGGCAGTTATATTCAAGGGGTTTACTCAATATAATTCAGAGGTACACCATGATAAAGGCAATATGAATGAAAAATGAAAGCAATAATGAAGCTTTATTGATAGCACTTATGTGGCACTCAAGACCTGTAGGACATTTCTTTCTTTTCATTTTGTTGGTATACGTCTCACTATGCAGTTTAGACTCAGAGTGATACTCCTGTCTCAGCTTCCCCAGCACTGGAATTACAGGCATGGGCCACTACGCCCAGTTCCAGGGCTGGCACGGCATGTGGTACCAGGAACCAAACTCAGGACCTTATGCTTGCCAGGCAGGTGCTTATGCCACTGAGCTATCTCCCCAGCCCTGGCCTTTTTTTACTATTGCTCATGTCACCAATATCAAGATCTCTGTTAACAACCTCTATCCATGCCCCACGCTTTCTGGACACAAGCTTATATTACTTTCTTTTTCCCTGTCCAGCTCAACAAAACATCAAACCCATCTATGAAATATTCCATAATACTCTCATTTCCTGGTTTAACAAAAATGTTGGAAAAAACTTACTACTGAAACTCTTGCTTACTAAACTCTCACAGAAATTGGGTCTTCCCTAATGACACTTAGGGTCTTGATTTTATGTTATAGGTACTTGTATTTGCTATTTTATCTACTTTAAAATAGTATCTATCTTCCTTTGAGGATAGTAACTATGGCTTATTTTCTGCTCCTTCTTCAATGTTCAATATATAATAGGTACTTAAGAAACATTAAATAAATAAGTGGCTCTTAACATTCACTGCACATAAGAATCACCTAAACAGGGATATGCAGGTTAGCTCAATTGTTTAAAGTGCCTTCTTGGGCAAACTCAGTGAGGCACAGGGGACCATGGATCAAATGCCCCCCCCCCCCCAACTGCACAAGACCTGCCCTTAAGGCTGTCTGATCTAGCCAAAAAAAGAAAAAAAAATCACCTAAATAGCTTTTAAAAACTTCTGGGTTCTATCATACAGTAATCAAAACAGAAGTAAGATAGACAGTAAATCAAGCTCATTTTTATTATTCCTTATTTTTCTTTTCTTTTTTGGTACCAGGAATCGAACTCTGGACCTTGTGCTTGCCAGATATATCCCGCATGATTATTTTTTTTTTCTTTGCAGGATGAGGATTGAACTCAGGACCTTGGCTTGCCAGGCAGGCTCTTATTCTACTGAGCTATTTCTCAAGCTCCCATCCCTCATGATTCTAACAAACTCTGTGAAAATGAGTCATGCCTTATTCACCATAGACAAACTTTTTCTGTTTATACTGAATCTATCTTTCTCAATCACCAATCAGGTAGTGTTAGGAACCAAAGTGATAAAACAGCTGGTATTTAGATAGTCAAAGACTACTTACAATTGAGTTCTGCACTCCAGAAGTGCGTTCACCAAACTTACCTTTGCTCTGTCAGCCTCAAGTGAAAGGCGATAGGCTTCATCTTGCTCTCTCTTCACATTTTCTCTGGCTTCACGTTCATCCTAAAAAAAAAAAAAGTCAACTGAGCTTTCATCATATTTTTAGAAAGAAAAAAAAAAGTGATAATTCTCATTTTGCTCTTGTATGAGCTTATTACAATTAAATAAAGTATACAGGATATAAAAATTTAACAATAAGATGTGTAACATGGTATATAGTAAAAATAAAAATGAATGAATTTTAGTTCCACTACTTACAAACTATGTGGCTTCATGTAAACTATTGAATCTTTCTGGGTAACAGTTTCTTTAATTGTAAAATAGAAATAATATATTTGATTTATAAGGTAATTTCAATTAATGCCATAATATATAACCTGTTCAATTATCAGATCTTCCTTTTCTTTTGATTTTTTTTCAAAGATTATTTTACAGATTTTCAGCACTGGGACTAAGGACTGGGAGGAACAGTGAAAGAAGTTGAGAACAAAATACCCTCTATACTACCCTACTAGATTATAACTCTATACCACTCCACTCCAACTTTGGTTATCAAATAAGTGTTTTTCCATTACATTTATACACATGAAATATGGTAACAGAAGTTATCTAAGCTGAAAAGTTTTTATATTGTCAATAGCTTTTAAAATAAGTAAGTCTACTATGTACCTATATTTAAATCATACTTTTATATGACATTAAAAGTTAATTCACTAATAGAAGTTTTCAGGGCCAGGGAGATAGCTCAGTAGAAAAAGTGCTCGCCTGGTAAGTATAAGGGCCTGAGTTCAATCCCCAGTTCTGCCAAAAAAAAAAAAGACATTTTCATTTGTAAAGTTCGACTGTAGAATAGTCACTGGTGTTAAAGCTGAACTAGATAAAGTGACCAATATTTGGCAGTTTTTAAACCTAAAACTGAAAATTTCAAAATTACTCACATTACATCTCATTTATGTCCCCTCAATTTATTATATGCTTACTCAAGACTGAGTATATGCTCAGCATTCTCTGGTACTTTTTCAGAAAATTAAAGACTGCCCTCCCCATAAAGCCTAAAACTCTAGTTCCAATAATTTAACTAATTCTAAAAGCACTGATATGAATAATAGCAATGCATTGATCCTAAATGTTTCAAAAAATTACAAAGAATTAGATGTTGCTGACTTGAAGTTAATTGATATACTATCCATGATGAGAAAGTATACTAGAAACCTAGTACTTGGGAACAAAATATTAGGAACCATGTTTAACCTAACATCAAGAAGTCATTCATCCTGCAAGCAGCTGGGATGATTCACATTATCAATTAACAGTTCCTCTTTAAATTTTTTATGTTTTGGTACTGGGAATTGAACTTTAATTACATTGCACTTTTTTTTTTTTTTTTCTTTTTTGGCGGAACTGGGGATTGAACTCAGGCCCTTGCACTTGCCAGAGAAGTGCTTATTCCACTGAGCCATTTCCCCAGCCCCTTCAATTAACAGTATACATGGATAAAAATGTATTTTAAAAACTTGAGACATCTTTTAGTAGTTTGGATATACTTCATTATTTAAATTAATTTAGAGACAGAGTCTCATCATGTAGATAGGCTGGCCTTGAACTCACTAGGTAGCCCACGCTGGCCTTGAATTCACGGCAATCCTTTGGTCTCAGCCTCCTGAGTGCTGGGAACGCAGGCATGCCAGGCCCAGTCAGTTAATACCCATTTTAAAGACACAGGATCATTTTCCTTTAGGAGTATTTTCACTAATTCCAATTGACTTTTACTTTCATCTACTTACTCAGATTTTACTATGACTAACTTGATAAAGCATATTTGGTATGTTCCTGTTTATATTTACATTTGTCTAACATACTTCTCTGTAAAATCTTTTCCCTACCCAAACACAACTATATATACAGAATGTCCATTTTAAGAGTTCATTTGACCGTAACTAACCAAATTGATCTATCTCTAGAATTTAATCAACAATATAAGGTAGAAAGGGGAGATATTTAAGATGCTTAAAAATTTAACTTGACCATATATTCCTGACTGTACCCCTTTTACAACAGTTTAGGCTTTCTCAGAGCATTTATCACAACTATATTAATTATTGTATAATTATTTAATTGATATTCTCCATGTCGTTATAAGCTCCACAAACAGAGAAATCATCTGTATTATATATCTTTGTATTCAACACAGTATTACTTTTTAAATTTTATTAATTTTAATGAGAAAGAAATAACAATGAGACAGTTTCAGAATAGGTTAATAGGACAGCTACAATAATGCAGTGCATATTGTTGTCTTTGTAGTAGTTATTCAGAGTACAAGATGCAGACATGATATCTTGTCTAAACAATAATAGTACAAATCTTTCTCACTGAAAGAGAAAGAAGCTGTATATCTATCCTATTTTGTGTGTGTGTGTGTGTGTCTCTCTCTCTCTCTATATATATATATATATATTTTTTTTTTTTTTCACTACAAAATAGTCCTTTATCGATATCCTCCTTTTTGTTTTGTTTTGTCAGACATGGGTGTTCCATTGCTATTAGAGAAGCTGTATTTGGAAAAGTCTTTAAAGGACCTTTGCATATTTGATGCCAGTTCAAATACTGTAGGTACTTGAATTCAGCAAAATAACCTAATATAGTCTCATAGTCCATAATAGTAGTGGGTTGTCAGAAGAACTGGAAATTGTCAGACATTGTTGACTTGAGCCGTTTACAGCTCAGCACATTAATATGGCATTACTTTTCATACTTTGTAATTATACTTTTCTGCCTGATCATTAAGACCAAATTAAAGCAAGACCTATATAACCAAAAATATAACTTTTGCTATCTGATAAGGTCAGTCAAATTCCCTCAGGATTTACCCTGTGACCATGTACAGCACCTTGTGGATCTTGTGTCAGTCTCAACCACTAATGAGTCAAAGCCATTGCTTGACCAATTTGTTCTCAGTGAGAGTCTGAGAGAATTTTTTCTCTCTATTTGACTCTCCTTAGGCACACTATATATTGTTGATCACTTTCCTCTGGGGTTCCATAATCTCCTTGAAAAGAAAAATTGGGAAACCACTAGGGCCAAGATATAGGCTATCCTTGTAGCCCTCTGTTTTCTAATTTTTGATCTGCAAAACTTAGTTGTTAACCATCCAGAAGAGAAGCTTAATGATATTATTACTCTATAACAGAGGCAATTGAGCTTAACATCACTATCTGTCTAAATATCAAATGCCTTGGAAATAACATACAACTGCTATCTTCCAACAACAATGGCTATTCTAAACTTTAAATCCCTATAGAATGTGAAAAAAAAATTACACAATTTAGAAATCAAACCATGTATAATACTGTAGCAGGACAATCCTGCGACATGTTTTCTTGTGTCTTATGTTCTTTTATTACCTTTTTTTTTTCTTCAGACATTTACTTTAAAGAGAGTATAGCAATAATTGATATGATGTTAGAATCAGTACTCATTTAGAAGACCAAAATGATAGGTATTTCAAGCATTGCTATCTTCAGTGGTAGCAATCAGTTGCTTAGTTCACAGATATCAGCATACAGAGTTGGTTAGAGTGAGAATTCTACCCATTAGTTCTTATTTTCAAAAACCTGATGGAGATTCTTAGGACCATTGCCTTAGCCATCTTGTTTATATAAATGTATGGTTTTGCCCTGCCATACTTCCTAACTTTTCTCCTTTGTGTCTTTGTTGTTTAATCCTTAAGTTTTTGCTTTCCATTTAACTGTGTTATACCTTTCAATTTTTATTTCTTCTTTTGAGTTCCTACACTAGGGAGACAATATGGTATTTACACATGGGGTCTGGTTTATTTTGCTTATGAGTGTATCTTCAAGGTTTCGAGTTTATTTTTTTTATAGCTGAGTAATACTCCACTATATAAAAATACCACATCTTTTTCATTTACTCCTCAGGTGATGGGCATTTTGGTTGTTTCCAAGATATGGCTATCACAAATTTTGCTGCTTATAAACATAGGTGCACATATATTACTATGATATGATGATTTCAGTTCTTTTGGAAAAATTCCCAGAAGGGGATAGCTGGATTGAATGGGATTTCCAGTCCTAGTTTTTTGAGTAGTCATCACATTGATTTCCACAATGGTTGCACCAATCTACATTCCCACCAGCAATGGAAAAGGGTTCTTTTTCCCCCTGCAGCCTCTCCAACATTTGTTGTTGGTTGATAGCCATTCTTTCTGGGGTGAGATGGTATCTCAGTGTTGTATTAATTTGCATTTCATGAATGGTTAGTGATGTGGAGCATTTTTTCATGTGTTTATTAGTTTCGTGTATTTCTTCCTTTAAGAAGTGTGTGTTCATCTCAGATGCCCATTTCTGGACTGAGTCTTTAAGTTTTGGGGCCCTAATGTTTTTAGTTCTTTATAAATTTGTGGGTTGCCTTTTCACTTTGTTGGTAATTTCTTTTTACATGCAAAAACTTCTCAATAAGAGGAGGTCCCAGGTCCAGGGAGTTAGCTTAGTTGAGTAAGTGCTTGCCTGGCAAGTACAAGGGCCTGAGTTCAATTCCCAGTTCATGGGGGGGGGGGGGAGGTTCCCCTAGTTGTTAATTCTTTCTAGTATTTAACATAGTATTAGTTTTGAGTATTAGTTTGAAGCATATGCTGAATCAGTTTGTCTGTATCTATCTATCCATCTTCCTTCCTTCCTTTCTTGTGCTGAAAATTGAACACAATGTGTTCTACTTATGAGCTATATTACATCCCTATCTCCAAGCATATGCTGTATAAATGCACTATTTTTCTAGAAAAAAATACTTACTGTTTGCAATAAAATTGCAGGAGAAAAAGATATAGCTCATCCATAATGTAGCCATATCTGAGTCAATGCAAGGGACAAGATGACTTGTTTTGACACTATGTATGTAACTACAAAGGGACAAGCTAGCACAGCTGGAAGTCATTTAAGTACAAACACAGTTCATAATATAAGCATTCTAAGTAAACAGCTTGGTTTTGAAACACTGTTGCAGATATGAAAGGTTATTCAATATAGGACCTCTCCCTCAGAATGTGGCACCTGCCACAAGAAGACTTTCTGAATCAAGTAACTTCCTTCCTGCCTGGGCTTCTTTTCTCCTGTCTTTTCCCTTCCCTCTCACAAATATTCATTAAGCATCAACTTTATATATTATGTGTTACATTAGCAATGGGTATAGAGAAAAAAAGAAACTGTTTAAAAGAGAAGATATAGATAATTTTGCTTGGACCACCCTCATCATTATGTTATAGTGTACCGAGTTACTGCTATATGGTCAAGGTCCCATGTTATTTTCCCCTTGTTTCTTAAATGATGTTCCTATGTATCTATCTAGAAGATTTCCTTATCAACAGATCTCTTACTCAAAATTATACCTGCCTTTGATACAATTTTAGAAATACCAAGTTCAAAAAAGCCACTTTAAAAATGAAGAAACAAATTCTGTGAGGGTAACTGATTAGCATAAGGTCAGCTAAAAGAGTCAGAGGCAGAACTTAGGTTTGAATTCAGGTTCTCCTTAATTTCTGCTAATAGCCCTTCCTGACCACCCTGATAGAAGGCTGGCTCAACTGTGTGGCTCAGAATGAAATTTCCTAAATTTATCATGGCCACAGCTGCTTGTAAATTGAGAAATGGGTCTACTACCATCCTGAAAGTGATATGAATCAAAAGAACCTGAAATTACCTTACTGTATACTAGAGATAAAAACAATGTGCTAAATAAAAGACAAAATATAAATAATATGTTAAAATGTATTAGTATGCATAGGTACCAAAAATTTGTATGTGGTTCTGGGGTTCAAATCTGGACTCATGCATGCTATTCAAGTGCTCTACTACTAAATAATGCCCTAAGTCCCCTTTAGGGACTTTATTCTGAATGCATGTAAGAAAGGAGTTACAAGTTATTTCTAGGGTACTTTCTCTCAATCAATCAATCAATCAATCAATCAATCAATCAATCTCTCTGAGACAGGATCTCACTATGTAGTCTAGGCTGGCCTTGAACTCACAACAATCCTGTTTCAGCCTCCTGAATGTGTCACCATGCCTAGCAATCACTGGGATAACTTTCATAGCTGTCACTGAAGTTTAGGAATGGGGCATGGGGAGAGTGGAAAAAAGAGGACATACTAGTCAACATTTTTACAAATCTGATAAAGCCATAAAGCCACAGATTCAAACAGCAAGCAAAAGAAACACAAAGAGAGGAC
>PVKA01001993.1:71267-88436 GCA_004027165.1 Ctenomys sociabilis | reverse complement strand
GCGATATCTTTAATGTACTAAAGAAAAAAAAAAAATCCTACTAACCTAGGGTTCTATACCCCATGAAATTATCTTTTAAAGTAGAAGGTGAAATAAAAATTTTCTTCTAACCATAAAAAAGGTGAAAGAATTCATTGCTAACATGTATATTAGAGTAAAACCTAAAGGAGGAGCAGAGTGTGGGATGCTTATAAGCCTAGTACTGTGAAAAATAAGGTAGGAGAATTGCAAGTTTGAATTCAGCTGTCCCACTACTCCCCCACCTCCCAAAAGTAGAGGGAAATGAGTATTAGATAGAAATACAGGTTTATGTGAATAAAGGAAATTGGAAATGGCAGGTACATGGTAAATTAATAGATGTGTTTTCTTATTATATAAATTTCATTAAGAAACAACTAGCTGGATAGTGATTTTTTTTTTTTTTGCAGAACCAGGGATTGAACTCAAGCCCTTGCACTTCAGGGAAATGCTTATTCTACTGTTCTATAGAGCCCAGTAAAGATGTTTTTGACAGATATAAAAAGGGCACATTTTGAAATACACATGGAATCTCAATGTTTTTTCAAAACAATCTTGAAGAAAAAAAAAACGTTGAATATTTCCTTATTCCAAAATTTACTATAAAGTTATAGTAACTAAAATAGTACAGCAACGGAATAAAACAAGTAGCCCAGGGCAGGCATAAGCAAATTCTTAAATTCACAGTGGATTGATTTTCAACAAGGTGTTAGGATCATTTCATGTGGAAAGGATAATCTTGACAGTGAAAAAGTTAAATATCCAGATACAAAAGAATGCAGCTAAATCTTTTCACTATATTAAAAAAACAATAAAAATAACTTGAAATAGATCAAATACCTACATTTATAAGCTGAAATTACAAAACTCTTAGAAGATACATAGGCAAAAATCTTCCCGGCCTTGAAATAGGGAACAATTCATTCATTCATTCATTCATTCATTCATTCATTCATTCATTCATTCGTGGCTGAGAGTGGCAGCGCATGCCTGTAATCCCAGCACTGGAGAGGCTGAGGCAGGAGGATTGTTGTGAGTTTGAGACTAGTCTGAACTACAAAGTGAGCTTAAGGCCAGCCTGAATTGCATAGTGAGACCCTGTCTCAAAAGACAAAAAAAAAAAAAAGAAAAAAAAGAACATTTATTTATTGGTGGAACCGGGGATTGAATTCAGGCCCTTGTGCTTGCCAAGGAAGCTCTATTGAGCCCTCTCCACAGCCCCTAGCTTTTGTTTATCTTTTTGTAATTTATTTGATATGATACTAAAAGTACAAGCATTAAAAGAGTTATAGTCATCAAAATTAAAAAGACCTCATGTACCAAAACACACAATTGAGTAGAAAAATTAATCACAAAATGGAAGACATTATTTTAAATCAAGTATTTGATAAAGGCTTACTATCCAGGCAATGCAGTAGAACTTCAATTCGTGTATGCTTTTCTTTGTCAACAATTTGGTATGCAAACAGAAGAACCATTCAGTAAATTTTTGTTTTTGTTTGCCAACTCTGCATTGGGTGATCAATATGACCATGACCATCTTTCCTACAAAAGCATGAATGTGGTCATCTTTTCATAAATTAAATTTGTAAACCAAAGTACCACTATATAAAGAATGCTTACAAAATGAGTAACAAAATAAATGAATCAATCAAAAAATAGGTTTAGGGGCTGAGTGTGGAGGAAAGAAAAAAAAGAATTCACTTTACTCAGAAGAAATCATTACAGATGTGGAAAATTTTATGAATTATGACAGAGGTTTCAATACTCATCTGCTCTGAACAAGAAGTGTGGTGACAAAAGTCAATGCTGCTATTTCAATACAGTGTGTATTTCAGTTTGTTTTTAATGTTTACCTGTTGATGCTGTCAACTTAAGTGAAAATCAGTGAGACATTTCTTAAAGATTAATTTTATAGGAAACTGGATAATACTGCAGTGGAAATAATAATGCTTTAGTACACTATAAGTATATTCTAAGAAGTTGGGGAAAAGAAAATTTTGAAAGTAAAAATGTGGATTACATACACTTATTTTGAAATAATTATCCTTGGCCACAAGGGTGTGTGTACACATATATGTATGTATGTATGTATGTATGTATGTATGTATGTATATGTGTAGCAGAGAGATGATATATAATAATCTCTGATAAAAACTGAGTACTACATTCTGTGGTCACTTATCTAGTCATCATTTTCTGAAAACTGACATGGAAAAAAAGGACAGGAAGGTTTTTTGATTTACAGGTCAGCAAAACTATGGCCTTTGGACCAAATTGGTCTATGTTTTTGTAAATAAAATTCTACAAGAGCATGGCCATACCTATTCATTTATGTGTATTGTACAGTTACTTTTGTGGCCTTTTCATTTATGTATTACCTACATCGACTTTTGCATTTTAAAGGGAAAAGTGAATAGTCACAGAAACACAGTTTCCAATGTCAAAAGTATTTACTACCTCGCCTTTTACAGAAAGAGTTTGTTGATCCTTTTAAATCATTGTAAATGTAGGCATCAGCCTTTTAAATATTCAAGTTTCAGTAAATAGTTTATTAAAGTCTTGGAAGAGTTTTAGGAAAAAGTAACTAATTTGTTCATTATAGTAACAAAAAACTAAAACCATAATTTTGCTTTTATATTAGTGTGAAAGATTTAAAGTTAAAGGTCTCACAGTAGCACATTTCAGATTTTACTTGGATTAATAACAGAATTGTCTAAGAGGGATTTCACAACACAAAAAATATCTTTTCTTTTTCTTTTGGCTGGCTCACCCCATCCTTGAAGTGGGGCTGGCACATCATGTGGTGCCAGGGATTGCACTTTTAAAAAAATGAATACATTGGGCAGGCAAGATAGCTCAGTGGTCTGAAGTGCCTGCTTAGGCAAGCTTAGGGAAGTTCAGGGACCACAGTTTGATCCCCAGCACCATATGCCATGCCAGCCCCACCCCTCGGACAGGCTGAACTGGCCATAGAAAATAAATGAATGAATGAATGAATGAATGAATGAATGAATGAATGAATGAAAAATGAATGAATAAAACAATGAATGAATTAATTAATTAATTAAAAAATAAAAAGTGAATATAAGAGAAGAAATACAGGTGTTTGAGTATGCAGAAGTGGGAGAGTATATAATTGGAGAGCTGGGTATAGAACTATTCTGAATCGTTTGGAATTTTTGACTGCTTTTAGGTAAGGACTGTTGAACCTCCAGGATAAGCAATGCACTAGGCTAGGTACTATCGGAAAGAGAAAAATGTTGGACTAGTCTTACTTTACAAACATTTGCATATTATCAAGTCTTTTTTTATTTTTCTCTCAATACAAGGGACTGAACTCAGGACCTTGTGCTTGCCAGGCAAGCACTTATTCCACTGAGCTATCTCCCTAGCCCTTATTTGCATAGTATCTAAAACAAAGGAATAAAGAATTATTTCTTATTTTCATGAAGATTTTGTATTACTGTTGCCATCAAATTCTTATTATTATAATAGCTAAAGCAGTTATTTGTCCATCAACAGATGGATAAAGAAAATGTAGTACTTACACATACTCTTTCTCTGTATCTTTACTTCTCTACCATAAAGATAAATGAGTTATTTGTAGGAAAAAAGTCATAATTTTAAACAAAATAAATCAGGTACGTACTTCATATCTCTTATTATTAATAAGAAACTGAAATTATTAATAAAGAGCAAAATGAAAAATACAGCAAGTAGGGAGATTAGATCTTTCTCAAAGGGGAAGGGGATCAAGAAATGGAAGAGGGAAGGGAAAGTGGGTGAAAAATTAAGATGTATTATGCACATGTACCAATTCCACAAGGAATGCAAACATTATATATTGCAAGTATGTACTAATAAAGAAATTTCCTACTTACTGAAAGCCTAGCCAGTATCAATAAAATTATCTTCCTAAAGCAAACTCATATCATAATACTCCTTTATGACCTTCAATGATTTCCCAACACCTTCAGAATAAAGCCTTGCATACTTTATCAGCATCAGCATCTATTTTCCTCTTCTACTCAGTTGACGGCAAGCCCTGGCACAACTCTGAATAGCTAGGCTGTTCTTTTTTTTTCATGCTTGTCTTCTTTCCCCACCCCCTCATTTTTGGTTTAGAACACTCTTAATCTCTCCTCCTTCAGGAAAAAACCATACTTATCTTACAAGCCTAACCTAAGAACATATTCTAGGCATTTGTAGGTAATCTCTCTTTCCCCATTCCCCAGAATGGCTTCAGTTTTGTGCACTATTCACACTGTATTATTCATCATTATATATTTAGACATGTGTTTATCTTCAGACTGTGAGCACGTGGAGGACAGAAAAGCTGTTTTATTAACCTCTGATTTTCCAGCATAAGGTAGCCGATGTCTGACCCTTTGTAAATAACAGTAAACATTTAGTGAATGCTTGCTATATGTCACGCACTCCTAATCACCTATACAGCCCTATCATATTTAATACTCAAATACATAAGAAGATAGGAAAAAGGAGCCATGGTATCTGTTTTAAAGATTGCCACTAATCTCAAATCTGTTCACAACCATTGCAAGCTAAATGTTTTTATGTTCTTCTTGTCAGTACTGCCATTATCCCATTTTGCGTTTTGAGATTTATAAGATTAACAGAACCCTTGAGAGAAATGAAAGGTAGGAATGGGAATGAAAAAAGAGCTCTGTTACTAAAATGTATACTCTTGAGTAAGGCCCCATATTATCCCAAGATTATCCTTTGAAACAATCTACATGATGACATGTTTCTTTTCAGGGAAATATTCATGCTAATTATCAGGCACAGTGCCTGACACATAGTGGGTATTCAACAAAGGTAGACTGAAGAAGGAAGATAATTAAGTGGCTCCCTGAATCACCAAGAGACAAGCAAACATCTGCCAATTTCGCATATTCAGTGATGTAAAAAAGAAAAAGTAAAATAACTCAGATATTTGATGATTCAAAGTGAAGTTTCAAAACCTGCCCTTAAAGCCAATGATAATTATATTTTTCTAAGTCAGCACACACTGATAGGTGTGAGAACAAAGGAAGCAGACTGGCAGCAAATTATCTGTAAGTATAGACTAATTAGGCAATAAAAAGATGTAAGAATTTGGTTCAATTTCTTGTTAATATTTAGGAAATGAAACTAGGCATGATGGTACATACTGGTAATCCTACCACTTCGGAAGCTGAGGCAGGATGACTGATGAAATCTGAGGCCAGCATGGGCCACACAGAGTTTAAGGTCAGCCTAAACTATATAGTGAAACTTTATCTTGAAAACAAAAATCATAAAAGTCATATGTGAAAGGTAAAAGCCTTTCTTTCCCCTTCCTAGTTTTAGCCTAAATGGTAGAGGTCAGATAGTTCATGTATTATTTTTGAAATTTTTAGGTTATAGGAAGTTCTAATCTTATAAAACAAAACAGTTAAATATCTGATGTTTCAAAGTATCAGAATCAGACATTTCTCCGAAGATATAACAGTCATCGAAATACAAAAATTTTATATTAGCATGGTTATTAATAAGGTAAAAATAAAAAGGGGGTAGTAACAAATACTAGAAAAGAAAAGGCACAACTGGAATACTGGAACACTGCAGATTATAATGTTAAATGGTAGTAACTCTAGAATGAATACAGCATGATGGCCCCTCAAAAAGTTAAATATAGAACTACAAAATGACCCAACAATTTCACTTTATGTATATGCCCTGAAATAATTAAAAACAGGAAAACAGATATTTATACATGAATGTTCATTGTATAATTATTTACAACAGCTAAAAGGTGAAAACAAGCCAAATACCTGAGATGGGAACATAAACAAAATGTGGTATACCCACACAATGAAATACTAACCAGCCACATAAAAGGACAAAGTACTGATTCTTATAACATGAATGAACTTTGAAACATGAAGTGAAAGAACCCTGGAAGAAAAAAATTATAATGGTCAATTCCATTTATATAAAATACCTAGAACAAACAAATCCATAGAGTTAGAAGACAAACTATCACTGTTTAGGGGGTATATGTGTCAGGGGCAGTGGTATTGGGGCAGTGTGAATAACTGCTTAATGGGTGTACAAGTAATGAAAGCATTTTGGAGCAGAACAATGTAACGTTGTGAATTTCACTAAAAGAACCCTATATTGAAAGTTCAAACAATGAGGGCACTGCGTGAAAAGATGTGTTAAACTGGCATTCAAAAGAAGTTCTGCCTGGTGGTGTAAACTCCATGGTATCCTGGAGTCAAGACATTCATCTTCCAGCCAAACAGACTGGAAAGAGGTCAGGGGGAGAGAAAGAGAGAACTAGTTTGAACTCTTAGATCTGCCACTTAAATTCTGTGCCCCTGGGCAAGTTTCTTGACTTCTTTCAATACACAGTTAATTTCAACTGCATCTGTTTTTATACTCTTCTAGCCTACTTTCATCTCTTATTCTCCTAATCTTTCCATTCTACTTGTACATGGATGGTATCTCCCCATTTTGAACCTGTTTTCTTGGTAGCTTTAGAAATTGAGGTTTTATTTTTTGAAATAGGGGCAAGTGCTATTCTCAGTGCAGAAGCTGCAAGCATTTTTCTTGGACTGAGATACAGAGAAAGCATTTTACCAGTTAAACTATGTTCAGTGGCTAAAGAGAAAGCGCATGAGTAGGCAATAGATATTCTATCCAAATGAGCAAATGGGAAGATGTGTGTTAGATTAGTTCTTTTCTTGAAAAAAAGATGTCATTTTTGAAAAGGCCAATGTAAAAGGAATTTCAGGCAGATGATCATTTGTTCTCCATGGCTGGCTGATCCTGACTTTAAGTAAAATCCTATAGTTCAATCCTCTAGTAAATAGTAACTGGATACTCACAGGTGTACATTCAAATTGACTGTTGACTTAAGAAGTAGTATAGGCAGTTTTATCCCTTCCCAGATAGGAGATGCACAAAAACACATGGACCTGCCTTCAAAAGTTAATCTTTCTATGGCTCTGTATGAATAAGCCAGATCAGGATTACAAAGTATATGTTGTTTCAGTTACACTTGGAATATTTGTAATGAAGGAATTATATAGGTCTTATTCTTTGTATTTTACGTGATTACTCTAGACTATCTTTTCCTCAGAATACTTTATACTTGTTAAATAGTATATACATAAAGTAGAAAAGTCTTATGGAAATGAAAATTGAAGGGAACATTTTTCTAGCAAGAACATGTGGAATAAATCATTTTTATTTTTAAACTTTATTTATATTTTGTGTTTTTGATACAAAAGTCTCACTATGCAGCTCAGGCTGGTCTTGAACTCATTTTGCAGAACAGGCTAGCCTAGCCTGGAACTCGCAATGATCCTCCGACCTTAGCCTACATAGTATTATGGACAGCCACTAGGAAAATAACAAGGTAGAAAGTATTAATTATTGAATCTTTGATGTAATTCAGATATAAAAAATAAGATACGGAAAAAAAAAAAAACTGAACGTAAATGTCACATTACTAAAACCAGAACCAACCCGAATATCCATCAATGTCTTTCAGTTCACCTTCACTGAATAAATGGATAAATTGTGTTACATCTACAAGTCCCATACTGTGTAGTTCCATTATGACAAAACCAAACTATAGGGACAGAGAACTGATCAGTGATGGCTGCAGGACTTAGCAAAGAGGATACCTCAAAGGGATACCATGAAAGACTTTCTATGGTTGGTGGACATTTTATATCCAAATTGTGGAGTTGGTTACATGAATCTATACATATGCTAGAATATATAGAATTAAATACAAAAAGCAATAAATTTTACAATATGCTCACCAACTCCACAGTTGGACTGGTCTTTCATTTGTCATTACAACTTTTTTGTTGCTTGTGATAATAGCTACAATTATAGGTATAACAAGACAGGTGTTATTTCCATGGAATATTGAATGACTTTCTGAAGTAATATACTAATTGGAAACACTGTCTTATTTTATAGATAATAATTGCACCTGCCAAGTCTTCATAAATGTAAACTATACCCATTGTAGTGGCAGTTTTCAAAAATGTATGCATTGATCACTAGCATCACAGTCTTCTCAGATACTTGTTTAAAATACAGTTCTGGGTCACTCATAATACTAGAAGCTGACATAATATCCTGTTCAACCACCATTAGTACAGATCTTGCCTCTCATAGAATTATGTAGAGGCATGGCGTTATCTATTCCAACTGTACTGTCTATATACACACATCATGATTTTTCCTTTCTATAACCCTTCCTTTGTCTACACCTGTCAGAGATGGGCACTCCATTGTCATTCAACTAACTTAGGTGCTTGAACTTGACAACACAATCCAACACAGTCCAGCATCCCACAACAATAGTGAGTTATCTGAAGAAGTTGTCGATCACAGCCATTTACAGCTCAGCTTAATATTATGGCCCTGCGATGTATACTTCATTTTTATACTTTTTTGCTGGATGGTTAAGACCTAGACAGAGCAAGACTTATATACCAACACATGTACTTATGTTTCTTAAGAGGTCAGTGAAGTCCCCTCAGGGTTTATCTTGTAGTCCTGTACCTTACTCTGTAGATCCTTTGTCTGTGTCATCCATGTGGATGAGTCACAGCCAATGCTTGACCAGTTTGCTCTCTGTGAGAGCCTGAGAGAAAGTATTCTCTCCATGTGACTCTCCCCAGGCACACTAAAGAACTTCGATCTCTTTCCTCTGTGGCTCCATAATCTCCTTGTTCAGAAAATTTGGAGCTCAACTGAGTTTCATGATGTTGCAGTACAGGTTCTCCTATGTCCTGAGTCTTCCCTGACCTTGAAAGGCTAGGGCCAAAATGTTGGCTGGCCTTGTGGCTCTTCTATTTCTCCAACTTTGATCTGTGAACTTAGGTTGTTAACCATCCAAAAGAAAAGCTGACTAGTATCCTGCAGCATATGCCATTCACTTTGCCTGATCGGACTCAATTGATTTTAGTTATTGTTGTACGTTTCTGCTTGTATTTCTGCTTTTCACTTCTTATACTAGGGAGACTATACGATATTTACACATGTGTGTCTGGTTTATTTCACTTATGAGTATATGTTCAAGTGGTATCCACTTCAGTATAAATGCTTCAAAGTTATCATTCTTAATAGCTGAGTAATACTCCATTATATAGAAATACCACATCTTTTTCAACCATTCCTCATGTGATGGACATCTTGGTTGTTTCCAAGATTTTGCTATCACACATTGCACTGCTATAAACATAGGTACACATATATCACTATGATACAATGTTTTCAATGCCTTTGGGAAAATTCCCAGTAGGGGGATAGCTGGCTTGAATGGGATTTCTAGTCCTACTCTTTTGAGGAGTCTCCACACTGACCACCACAACAGTTTTTTGTTTTCATGAATGGAAGTTTTCATTTTGATAGAGTAGTACCTTGGAGTGGGTTGTCAGTTCATATGTTAAGTGAATGTTTAATTTTCTGAAACTCTGTCAAACTGTTTTACAGAGTGTATTCATATCAGAAAACTGATACATTTGTTGTTCTCTATCAGGTATCTTGGTATTTTCTCTTTTATCTTAAGGGCAAAAAGAATCTCTAATCCAAGTCCTCAAAGATGTGCAAAGCTGTGATGAATATTTTAACATACAGGCAGACATTCTTCAAAATGAAGAGGTCGGCTGTGGGGAGATAGCTCAGCAACTTTCCTGGCAAGCACAAAATCCTGAGTTCTAATGCCAGCACTGAATGCCGTGCCCTGGAACCTCAGGCCTGCTGTACACGCCAGTGAATCCAAGTGTCATGACACATGCCTATAATCCCAGTGCTGGGAGGCTGAGACAGGAGGATCACTTTGAATCCAAACCCTGTATCAAACAAAACAAACTGAACCAAACCAAACCAAACCAAAAATGATGGGGGTAGATAGACAGTGTATGGTGCCTGAACCAGAAACCTGGCTATATAGTAGGCAAAGAAAGCCTGTGTAGGGAAGACACAGAAATCACTGTGACATTTATCAGGCAGTAAAGGAAGCAGTAAGAAAACATAAGGGCTGTGAAGTTACTGGAGAACCAGGAGTTGGGCAAGTTACATCCCATATTTTTCTTCCCAAATAAGTGTGGCAACTGGATCCATGTAGGTCTATTGTGGGTCTGGAGCACAGACTGTAACTGAGCCACAGGTTTAGAGGGAGTGATAATCTTCATGACTGGCCCATAAGAATGCAATGCTTAGCTGCCAGCAATCAGGTATGACTCAGTGTAGAGGAAGCTGAGTGGATACTTTGGGTTCAGGCTATAATAATTGCTAAAGTTTTTATTTTTATTCCCATTTTTGTTGTAGTTATTGTTTTCTTGCTTTTTGTTTTTTTAACTTTTGATTTGAATCAAGCACACACACACAAAAATAAAACCCAAACAAACAAAAGCAACATGAAAAATCAAGAAAACAAAATGACTCCAGTTTCTCAACTTTCCCAAAGTAGACCCCAGGATCGCAGATGAAGAAATCCAACAAAAGATAGCTTAACTGCATAAAATAATTAATGAGGAAGTAAAGAAACTTGGTAAACTCAAAGATGACATAACCCCAAATATAGTGGAACTCTCAAGCAAAACTGACCAATGTGGTTATGGAAGAAGTGAGCAAATGGTTCAAATACGGAATGATACATTTACAAGAAAACATATACCATACATCTGTTTGAAAAGATGCCAAACAGATCATGGAGATAAAGAATTCCACTGAATTGATAAAAAGCAGAAATGATCAATGTGGGGCCTGGGAGATGGCTCAGTACAATAAGCGCTTCCCTGGCAAGCACAAGGGCCTGAGTTCAATCCTCAGTTCTGCAAAAAAAAATTAATGACAGAGCAAGAAAAATTCAATCAATGGCTACTAATGATGCTAAGACTAACCTAAGGGTAACTGGAATTAGAGAAATTAGAGACCAGTACACATGGAATTAAGAAAAAGAAAACAAAACAAAACAACTGCTTACAAAAATTATAGCAGAAACTTTCCAAAGATGGGGAAGGATATAAATATTAAGCAAGTAAGGCCAATTAATGTCAACTAATTAGGATAAAAAAGAACCTCTCTATGACACTTTACAGTCAAAATTCCAGAAGTCAAACATAAAGACAATCTTAAAAGATGTCAGAGAAAAGCAAAAACTCATTTATAAAGGCAAACATATTAGCATTATAGCAAACAGAGGGCGTGAAGTGTTTCAAGCCCTAATAGAAAGCAGCTTATGACCACACTAATATACTTGCAAAACTATCAACACTGCTGGGGAAAAATAAAGACATTCTGTGACAAAGAATATCTTAAATTTTTTTAAACAACAAATACGACATAAAATACAACAGAATATTCTAAATAGAGAAATGAAGCTAAAAAGAGTTAGAAAGTCAAATGGAATGAAAACACCAAGCAAGGTGAGCAGTTAAAAAAAAGGAAAAAATGAGGAAGCAACAAGAATCAAAATGCACTGACAGAAATATCGTTTTTCCTGTTAAAAAATAATTTTTAACACATATGGCCTTAACTCTTCAACTAGAAGACAGAGTCTACTATATTCAAGAAATTCATCTGACCCAATAAAAAAATTCATGGACTAAAAAAATCATATGATGGGAAATGATACTATATATACCAGGACTCTAAAAGCAAGCTGGAATAGCACTTTTATTCTCATACAAAGGACAATTCAAGCTAAAATTCATCAGGAGAGGCAAAGATGGTCACTACATATTAGTTAAAGGAACAGTTTAACAAGAATAGATAAAATTAAATTTAAATTCATGGAATATCAGTATACCTCACTCCATAAAACAAACACTACTGGACATAAAAGCTTGAATAAACATTTATACTATCATAGTTGGAGACCTTAGTACCTCACTTGCACAAATAGATCAACTAAAGAAAAAGTGAACAAAGAAGTATCAGAGCTGAATAATACCTAAAATGAAGTTGATAAATACATACAATGTTCTATACTACAATGAAATATGCATTCTTTGCAATAACACATTGAACTTTCTCCAAAATAGTGCACATATTAGTCCATACAGTATGCTTAAATACAAAATAATGAAAACCATTCCATGTATATTATCAGATCATAAAACACTAAAACTGGAAATTAACTACAAAAGGAACCAAAGAAATTTTAGAACACCTAGACATTAAATCACACAATTTTGAACATTTAATAGATAACAGAAGAAAGTGAGGAATAAGTGAAATATTGCTAGAATCAAATGACAATGCCAATAAAACACACTGCACCAACATTGAAGGAATATAATGAAAGCAGCCCCCAAAGGGAACTTGGTACTGTTAGAAAAAGAGTGACTCAAAGGGGCTGGGAGATGGCTCAGTGGAATAAGCGCTTCCCTGGCAAACACAAGGGCCTGAGTTCTGAAAAAAAAAACAACAACAAAAAAGTGACTCAAACAACCTAATACTGTACCTTAAGATTGAAAACAAAAAACAAAACAAGAACAGGAAAAGGAAGCACTACAATGGCAGAGTGGCAAGCAGCAGAGAAATAGCTTCTCTGAACATCTTAGTCCAGATGCTGGACGACAGCAACATGACAAAGACAAGAAAGGGAAATGGGTCCCCTGATCCCAGGAAAGATCTGAAGCATAAACTGAAGCTCATGCAGAGAGTGAAGAGAAATACTTCAATGAAGAAGATATCCAGTGGCATCTTCTTGAGATGGGACTGAGCTAGAAGGGCAGTTCAAACCTATAGACACACAGTGACTGATGGTGAACCCAGAGGCCTTCATAGACGATGCAGCAATGGAGGGAGACCAAGGAGAACTGCACTAGCTGGTGGAGGCTCAGTAGTCCAACAGGAGAGTTATTGGTTGGGAGCCATCTTGGAGAAAGGCAGACAGAGCTTAAAACTCAAGAGCATTGGCAGGCTCCATCTAGTGACTCCCAGCTGGGCTCAGGTCCACAGAAGGTTTGCTGAGGTATAGGTAAAGTGAGTCTGATTTCAGCCAGAAGGTGCAAGGCCACTGAGATTCTCTACTACCAAAAAGATACTGCTGCCTTTTATCAACATAGATCAAGACTCTGTCTCCACATGTCTTCCAGTGACAACAGAGGCATATCTGGAACTGGACTTTTTCCTCTTTTCAATTTCTTATTTTTATTTTTGTGGCAGTGGTGGTCTTGCTTTTGGTTTCTGCATTTACTTTTTCCTTTATTGTCTGATCTTGTTTGTAAATGAGTGCTTCTATGCTCTTTGTAGTTGTGGCTCTGTTCTTTTTATCTTTTCCTACACTCTTTCTCTTCAGTGTTCTGCACCAGTTTCCCAAAGTTAGCATGATCCCCCTTGATCCTCCAGCCTCCCCGCCATTCTTCTTCTAATGTATTTGGTATAGGGTCTCACTATGCAGCTCAGACTTTAGTGATCCTCCTGTTTCCAGCAACTCAGTCTTAGTTGCTGGCTTGGTGTGCCTGTGGTGTGGCCAGTATGGCATGTGGTGCCTGGCACTGAACCATGTCCTTGGGCTTGCACAAGCGGGCACTTAGTCCACTGTGCTATCTTGCTGGCCCTCCAGCCTTACTTCTAGTCTCTTCCTCTTTATAGTCTCCCTATCTTATTTTAAATCATAACCTGTGAGGGCCAAATCAACGTATTAAGGATGTGCATACTTCATATAATTTTTTGGTTTCAGAATTTTGTTACATAACCACAAATCTAGTTCACATGGTCAATGGTGACAAATAAATAGCTCAATTTCTCATTTTTGTAGGCTGATGTTATTGTCACTGCTGGTGGTATCACCACAGCCAAAAGTGACATAATTGCTCTAAACAGCTGTTCTTCCTAGTATTCCAAGACTGAGATTAACTAAAAATCATAGAAAATACTGTGGCACAGTGCTGAAAAACTAAGAACTGGACCAAATGGAGCAATCTCTCATCTCTAATAAATTCAAGAGGTAAGATCTTGCAATAGACTGTAAACCCACAAAAAAGCTATACCTGGAAAATATCTCAGAGAGGTAGTCATTTCCTAAGGGTTGTAAATACTAGCAATAAAGCAATCCAATACAGGCAATTTACAATCATCATCCGTGGAATTAAACTAAAAAAAAAGGAAAGCAAATAAGACATTTGAACAAGATGCAACCCTAGACATCAAGTTTACTAAAGCAAACCCGGGGACAATGAAGTAGAACAACTCAAAAGTCCCTACCTGGCTGCCTAAAGTGCTATAAAAAGCAATTAAGTGAGGCTCTGGGAAAAACAATCAAAATTATAAGTAATTTCTCAGACAATTGCAGTGATAATGTCCACAATGAAAACAATGCTTAGTGATTCTAAAGCAGATATATGTGTGTGTGTGTGCGAGTGTGTGTATGTGTGTGTGTGTGTGTGTGTGTGTATATATATGCTTGAGAACAATATGGAAGCCATGAATATTGAGCATAGGACAGAAATGGAATCCATAAGACAGATTCAGGCAGATACTCAAGAGAATATAAATTCAATTGAATGTATCCCCAGCAGATTAAGCCAATATAAAAACAGAATCTCAGATATAAAAGGCTTATGGTTAACAATCAGGAAAGGAAAGATTTCTTAAAAATAGGAAGGAAAAGGCTGGCCAGATAGCTCAGTGGACTAAAGTGCCTGCTTAGGCAGAATGCAGTGGCTGGGGTTCGATCCCCAGCATGCAGTGTCAGCCCCATCCCTGGGGCGTGCTGAGATGATGATTGAGACTGGGTGTGGTAGTGCTTGGGAGGCTGAAAACAGGAAAATCACTAAAAATCTGATCTAGATACTCAGACCCTGTACCAAATACATAAAAAACAAACAAACAAAAAGAAAAAGCATGAGAAATCAATACAGTAGGTACTAGATGAGGCAAAGAGTAACTTAAAATTGATAGGAGTCAATGAAAAAGCAAGGATAACACTATATATCACTCTTCATAGGGGACATGGCAGAAAACTTCTCTGGTTGAAAAAAAGAAATTGACACATATACAGAGAGGTGAGGCAAATACAACTCAAACTAGCCATGAGAAAAATGAAATCTATAGCCAGGCATATCATAGTCAAGATTCCAGAAACTGAACACAAGAACAGACTCTTAAAAGCTATTAGGGAAAGGAAACATTAAAGAAAGCCCATCAGAATTACAGCAGACTTCTCAGTACAAACTTTCATGTCAAGGAGGGCTCAGGGCGAAGTATTTCAAGCTCTAAAGGAAAACTGATTTGGGACCAGAAGAGACCTAGAAATAGCAAGGGCAATTCGGGGCAACACAAGCAAGGCAGGGGGCATCACAGCTCCTGACTTAAAAGTTATACTAATATGCTACCATAATAGAAATAGCATGATACTTTGGGGGGGGAAAAAAAAGAAACAAAGATCAATGGAATAGATTAGAAGATGCAGAGACAATCTAGACATACTTAGCCACTCATCTTTGACAAAGGTACCAAACACTTTACCAGAAGACAGCCTCCTTAATAAATGGTGCTTTTAAAACTGCAAATGTCCAAGATTAAAACTGGACCTGTACCTTTCACCATGCAGTAACCTAAATTTAAAATGGATCAAAGATCTAAATATTAAACAGAAACACTAAATCTGCTGGAAGATAGAACAGGTAGATATCCTGATGACACTGGTATAGACAAAGATTTAATGAACACAACTCTGATAGCACAGGAACTATCATAAAAATAATCTAAAACTGATATTATTTTTTAAAATTCTATTTATTTATTTTTAGCCAGCTCAGTCCACCCTGAGGGTGGGGCTGGTGTGACATATGGTGCTGGGGATTGAACCATGGTCCCCTGTGCCTGTCTAAGCAGGAGCTTTAGACCACTGAGCTATCTCACCAGCTTGGGATCTCATATAATTAAAAAGGTTTTGTGCAGCAAGAGAAACCACCAACAGAGTGAAGAGACAACACACAATGTGGCAAAAAAATGTTTGTCAGCTGTTCCTCAGACAAAAGATTACTTTTTATGATCAAGAACATATAAGTAACTTTAAAAAAAGAAACCTTCCAAATTTAAAGACCAAATGCAAAAATGGGCATCTGAGATGAATATATATTTCTCAGATGAAGAAATACAAACATGACAAAATGTTCAACATCATTGTCATTTAAGAGATGCAAATTAAAACAACACAGAGATTCCATTTCACTTTAGACAGTATGGCTATTATCAAGAAATGAACAATTAAGAAATGCTGGAGGTGCTATGGGGAAAAAGGACCCCTCTTCCACTGTTGGTGGGAGTGTAGACTATTGCAATCACTGTGGAAAACTCAAAAAAAAAAAAAAAAAAACCTAGGATTGTAGGTCCCATTTGACCCAGCTATTCCCCCTGTGGGTATCTTCCCAGAAGAATTAAAAACATCATACCATAATGATATATGTGACACATATTTATAGTAGCACCACTTGTAATATCTAGATCTCAGAAGCAACTGAATTGAACATCAACAGAGTAATGGATAAAAAAGATGTGTCTTTTTATACAATGGAATACTACTCAGCCATAAAGGAGAAACTGGAGCCTTTTGCAGACAAATTGATACAAACTGAAACCACACTAATGGGTGAAATACATCAGACGTTACTTAAGATAGTTATACTACTAATTTATTTCATTGCAAAGAAATGATCGTGCTAACATTGTTTGGACAATTACATGCCAGTATATTGTAGTCTGAGTAATGAATATAAGATAACAATACACAATGTATTAAGTATTGCTACTCTATTAAATCGTGTTGAAAGTTTTTTTTCTCTTTACAAAAAGAATTAAGTTTTTTTTTTCTCTTTAAATAAAGAATAAAAGAGAAAAAGAAGAATAGTCCAAGTGAATACTAGTGTAAGGTGGGAAATCAAAGATAAGAGCAGAAATTAATGAGATAGAGACTAAACAAAGTACAAAGAATTGACAGGAGAAAGGGCTGGTTCTTTAAAATAAAGTAAACGAATAGAAAAGTTACTAAAAGGAGTAAATATGAAACTAGGAAAAATCACAATAGATACCACTAAAATCTATAAGATTATGAGTATCTCATCCAAGAAATAACCAGGCCTGACCCTGTGTTAGCTTCCTAGATCAGAAGAGATTGGGTGT
>PVKA01001993.1:59802-71167 GCA_004027165.1 Ctenomys sociabilis | reverse complement strand
TCCTCAAACTCTTTAATGAAAGTAAAAAGGAAAGACAATTTCCAAGCTCATTCCTGGAAACTGGCAATATCTCAATTGCAAAACTAGTAAAGAACCAAACAAAAAAAGAAAACAACAGGGTAATCCCAAGCTCATGTATCATGATCAAGCAGGCTTCATCCCAGTGACTCAAGGATGGGCCAACATATGCAAAACAAATGTGGCACACTAAATCAACAAAAGAGACAAGGACAAAAAACAAACAAACAAAAAAACCCCACATAATAATATCAAAAGGTGCAGAGGAAAAGCGTTTGAGAAAATCCAATGTTCATTCATGATAAAAAACTGAAAAAATAGGTATAGAAGTACCTTATCCAAACTGAGAAAAGCCATTTCTGACAAACATACTACCACTATCATATTTAAAGGTAAAAAGTTGAAAGTGTTTCCTCTAAAATCAGGAGCACAACTATGATATCCACTATCACTGCTCCTGTTCTATATAGCATTCAAGATATTAGAAAAGCCAGACAACAAAAAGAAATAAAATAATCAAATTACATACCATATTTGCAGACAACATAATCCTTTACAAAGAAGACCCGAAAATTTCATCAAAAGACTTCTAGAATTATTAAAGTCAGTAATATAATAGGATATACAACCAACACAAAAATAAACAGCAATACCATTCTCAATCATGTCAACAAAAATTAAATACTTAGGAATTAATCTCAGCAAAAAAACAAAGGTTCTTTAAAACAAAAAATATGGTATTCTAAAAAGAACATAAAAACACATCAGACAATGGACAGATATCTCCTTTTCCTGGCTAGGCAGGATCAATACATATTGTCAAAATAACCATGCTTCCAAAAGCAATATACAGTTTAATAAAGTCCTAATCTAAATACCAACAGCATGCCCCACAGAACTAGAGAGAACAATCTTAAATGTCATATGGAAACACAGGAGACCTAACATAGCAATACTGTTCATATGAACAAAGCAGAAGTGATCACAACCCTAAATTTCTATTAAAAACCTACAAAGATAAAAACAGTATGGTAGTGACACAAAAACAGACACGTTGATCAATGGGACACACACACACACACACACACACACACGAAAAAAAAAAAAAAAACAACTGAAGATGTATTCTGTTATCCAATCTTTGACAAAGGCACCAAAGACATATGCTGGAGGAAAGACAACTTCTTTAGCAAATGGTGCTAGATTCGTATCTTTCACTATATGTCAAATTAAGATAAAAACAGACCATATAACTAAATGTTAAAACAAAACAACCTATTGGAAGAAAAAAATAGGTAAAGTTCTTAAACACAAAAATTTTCTGAAGAGAACTACAACTACACAAGAATGAACATGAAGAGGGCTAGTGATATAGCGCAGTGGTATAAGTGCCTGCCTGGCAAACATAAGGTCCTGAGTTTGATTCCCCAGATCAGACAGACAGACCAACCGGCCATCAAGAATCAAAAAGGGGATCATATCAAATGAAAAAGCTTCTGTGCAGCAAAGGAAACCACCAAGTAAAAAGACATCCTATAGAATAGGAAAGTATTTTTGTCAGTTACATCCTGGACAGTAGACAAATATCTAGAATATACAAAAAACTCAAGAAAATTACAACCTCCCAAATAAAAGATCCAATCAAAAAATGGGCAACTGACACATTTTTAATTTCATTTTACTTAGAAACAAACAGCAATAAGACAGTTTAAAAACTGATTAACAGGACAATTTCAATAATTAATACATTGTACATCGTTAGTTTCTTAGTGGCTATCCACAGTAAAAGATAGACAGGATATCCTGTCCAAACACTATTAGTACAAATCTTCCTTCTCATTGATTTAAGCAAAAGTAGGTGTATATCTATCCTAACTATACTTCACATATGGATATAGAATGGTCCTTCCTTTGCATCCCCCTTTTTGTTTGGTCCTGTCAGAGATGGGTATTGCTTTGGCATCTAAATACTATAGGTGCATGAATTCAGCAAAACAATCCAACACAGTCCAGCAGTCCACAATAGTAGTAGGTTATCTGCAGAAGTTGTTGACTTGACCCTTTCACAGCTCAGCAAATATGGCTTTACTTTATATACGCCGATTTTACACTTTTCTATTGGACATTTAACACACCAAAATAAAGTAAGACCTATACAACCTTATCAGATACAAAAGAAATGTATCTTTTGTATCTGATAAGGTCAGTCAAATACCCTCAGGGTTTATCCTGTAACGCTGTACCTCACTTTGTAAATCCTTTGTCAGTGTCAGCCATGTGGATGAGTCACAGCCATTGCTTGACCTATTCGTTTTCTGTAAAAGCCTAGGAGAATGTTTTCTTTCCATGTGACTCTTCCTAGGCACACAGTACGTCATCAATCATGTTGCTGTGGCCCCATAATCTCTTTGATCAGAAAATTGGAACACAATTGAGTTACATGATGTTATAGTACAAGTTCTCCTATGTTGTGAGTCTTCACTGACCTTGAAAGGCTAGAGTCAAAATGTTGGCTGTCTTTGCAGCCTTCCTATTACTTTAATTTTGGTCTGCAAACATAAGTTGTTAACATTCCAGCAGAGAAGCTTATTGTTACCCTACTACATATGCAGTTGGGTTTCACTTCCATATCTGTCTGAATATCAAACATCTTAGGTATAACATGGAACAGGTATTTTTCCATCAAGTATTGATATGTTAAACTTTAAGTCCCTACAGAATACGGAGACAAAAATTTAAAAAATGAAAAATGTCTAAAGATAGTCCTGTGACATTTTTTTTCTTTTTCTTCTGTCTTTCTTTTTCATTTATTATTCAGTGAAAAAAAATTTACTTGAGATGGTATGGTAATAATTGGTATGCCATGACAAGAAGTACATATTTAGAAGACAACAATATCAGGCATTCCACTGCATCCATTACACATTGCTATCTTGAGTGCAGTTACTGGGTTCACAGCTATCAGCATGTATAGTTAGGGTGAGAATCCTACCAATTAACTGCTAGTTCCAAAAACTTGATGTTTCTCAGTATCTTGAACATATAAATATATGGCTTTGCCCATCATGTTTCCCAGCTTCTCACCTTGTCTGCTCCTGGTTGTTCAATTCTCAAGTTCTCGCTTGCCTTTTAATTGTGTTGTAATTTTTTATTTGTATTTCTTTTTTTGAGTTCTTATACTAGGGAGACTATACAATGTTCAAAGATGTGGGTTTGGTTTATTTCACGTATATCTTCAAGTAGTATCCACATAAGTATAAATGCTTCAAGTTTATCATTCTTTATAGCTGAGTAATACTCCATTATATAGAAATACCACATCTTTTTCATTCATTCCTCAGGTGACAGGCATCTTAGTTGGTTCCAAGATTTGGCTATCACAATTGTGCTACTATAAACATAGGTACACATATATCACTATGATATGACATTTTCAGTGCCTCTGGGAAAATTCCCAGTAGGAGGCAGCTGGCTTGAATGGGATTTCCAGCCCGATTTTTTTTAAGGAGTCTCCACACTGATCTCCATAATGGTTGCACCAGTCTACATTCCCACCAGCAGCGGAGAAGGGTTCCCTTTTCCCCACATCCTTTTCAACATTTGTTGTTGGTTGATTTCTTTATGATAGCCATTTTTTCTGGGGTGAGATGGTATCACATAGTTCTTCTAACTTGCATTTCATGCATGGCTAGTGATGTGGAGCATTTTTTCATAAATTTATTTCCTTCTTTAATCTCATCCTCTCAGAAGTGTGTGTTCACCTTGGATGCCCAGTTCTGGACTGGGTCTTTAAATTTGGAGGCCCTAATGTTTCTTAGTTCTTTATAAATTCTAGAGAACAGACCTGTGCCTGAGTGCTTATTAGTTAGGATTTTTTTGAAATTTGTGGGTTATCTTTTCACTTTGTTGGTAATTTCTTTTGATATGCAAGAACTTCTCAATAACAGGTGGTCCCATTTGTTACTTCTTTCAAGTATTACTCATACAACTTGATTTTTGTTCATGAACTCTTTGTCTACCCCAGTGCCTTCAAGAATTCCTTCTACTTTCTCTTTCAAGAGATTGACTGTTTTTGTTTTAAAGTTTAGCTCTTTAATCCACTTTGACTTTAGCTTAGTGCATGGTGATACTCCTGGGTCATGTTATAAGTTTCAGCATGTAGAGAGCCAGTTGTTCCAGCATCATATGTGAAAGAGGCTATCTTTCTTTCAGTTAGTGTGTTTGGCTCCTTTGTTGAAGATAAAGTGGCTGAATGTGTTTGTAGAGGCCTCTGCATCTTCTAATCTATTCCACTGATCCTCAGGTCTATTTCGTTGCCAATACCATGCTGATTTTATCATACTAGCTTTGCAGTATAATTTCAAGTCAGGAATTATAATACCTCCTGCCTTGTCTCTGTTGCCCAGGATTGCCTTTGCTATTCTAGGTCTTTCCTGATTCCAAATAAATTTTAAGAACAATTTCGTCTGGGAGGTATGTTGGTGGTAGTTTGATAAGGGTTGCATAAAATCTGAATAACAATTTTGGCAGTACAGCCATCTTCACAATGTTGGTTCTTCCTATCCAGGAGCAGGGAATATCTTTCCATTTTCTGAAATCCTCTATGATCTCTTTTTAGAGTACTGTGATTTTCCATGAAAAGATCTTTGACTTCTTTAGTTAGATGAATTCCAAGGTATTTCATTTTCCACTGTGCTGTTCTAACAGGTATTGTTTTCTAATTACCCTCTCAGTGAACCTGTTGTCTGTATAGAGAAAATGCTATTGACTTTTGTGTATTGGCTTTGTACGCTGATATGTTACTGAATTTGTGTATCAATTCTAGTAGCTTATTGGTGGAGTTTTTATGGTCTTCCAAGTGAAGTATCATGTCATCTGCAAATAAAGATAATTTAACTTCTTCTTTACCTATTATTCTTTTTATTTCTCACTCTTGTCTAATGGTTCTAGCTAATGATTCCAGAAATATATTGAATAGAAGGGATGATAGATATCCTTGTCTTGTACCACATTCTAAGAGTAAAAGATTTCAGGTTTTCCCAATTTAGAATTGTATTAGCTGTAGGGTTGTCATAGATGGCTTTGATCAAATTGAAGTAGAGGCCTTCTATTCCTATTTTCTGTAGGACTTTGAACATGAATGAATGTTGGACTTTGTCAAAAGCCTTTTCCACATCAATTGAGATAATCATTTGGTTTTTAGATTTCGCTGTATTGATATAGTGTATTACATTTATGGATTTTCGGATACTGAAACATTCTTGCATACCTGGGATGAATCCTACCTGTCATGGTGTATGATCTTCTTGATGATTTGCTGTATTCTATTTGCTGTATTCTATTCATTGAGGATTTTTCCATCTATGTTCATGAGGGAGATTGCCTGTAGTTCTCTTTTTTAGTTGTGTCTTTCCCTGGTTTTGGTATCAGTATAATACTTGACTCCATGAACGATTTGGGAGGAATGCTTCCTTTTCAATTTCATTGAAGAGTTTAAGGAGTATAGAGATTATATTTTATGTGAATTTTTTGTGGAATTGAGCTGTGAATCCATCAGGAACTGGACTTTTCTTTAAGCTTTTTTTAAAATTACATTTCGTATTTCATTGGCTGTTATTGGGTTATTGAGAGTCGTTATACCTTCTTGATTCATTTTTGGTAATTTGAACCTTTCTAGGAATTTTTCCATTTCATCTGTGTGTTCTATTCGGTGAGTGTGAAGATTCTCAAAGTAGCTATTGATAAACTTCTGAATCCAACTGTGTCTATGGTGATTACACCTTTTTCTAAGTGCTTGTATTTGAATTTTTTCTTTCCTCTTTGTGATGAGGTTAGCTAGGAGATTTATCAATTTTATTTAGTCTTTCAAAGAGCCAGCTTTTTGATTTGTTAATTTTTTGAACTTTTTTCTTCACCTCCATTGAATTATTTTCTGCTCTAATCTTTATGATTTCTTCCTGTCTTTGGGTTCTTGGTTTGGTTTGCTCTTCCTTTTCTAGATGTCCACGGTGCAGCATTAGGGTGTTTATTTGTTATCGTTCTGTTTCCTAATGTGTGAGGTCACAGCTATGAATTTCCCTGAGAACTGCTTTCATCACATCCCATAAATTCTGATAAGCTGTCCTTGAATTTTCATTGAATTGCAGATATTGCAGAATTTTATCTGTGACCCACTGATTGCTGTGTAGGGTGTTGTTTAATTTCCATGTATCTTGGGTTTTTTTTCTGGTTTCTTTTGTCATTTATTTCCAGTTTCATTGCACTGTGGTCAGATAATATGCATGGGATAATTTCTGTTTTTTTGCATATACTTAATCATGACCTATGGACTAGTATGTGTTCTATTTTAGAAAATGACCCATGTGCAGCTGAAAAAATGTGTATTCAGCTGTGGTTGGGTGGAACACTCTGTATATGTCCACCAGTTCCATTTATTCCAAGCTCTGGTTCAGTTCTGCTACTTCTTTGCTAATTTTTTGCCTGATTGACCTATGTTTTGGGATAAGGGGACGTTAAGGTGTCCCGTTAAGATTGTGGTATTCAATATGAGATTTTTTAATGTCCATTAAGATTTATCTTGTATAGTTGGGTGCTCGTGTTTGTTGTATACATATTTATGAGTGTTACCTCTTCCTCTTGAATTTTTCCCCTCACTAGTATATAATGGCCTTCTTTGTTTAGTTTGATCATTTTTGGTTTGAAGTTGAGACTGCCTGAGAACAAGATAGTTTACCTTCCTTTTCTCTGAGGTGTTGGGGCATGTAGTATTGTTTTCCATCCTTTGATTTTCAGCCTATGAATTTCATTATGAGTTAAGTGTGTTTCTTGTATACTGCATATTGTTGGATTTTGTTTCCTGATCCACTGTGTCAGTCTATTTCTCTTAATTGGTGAATTGTGTCCATTTGCATTGATGGTTATAATTGAGATATGTTGACTTACAATTGACATGTCACTCTCCTGTTGCTGTTTATTCCTTTTTGTTTAACTGTTTCCCCTATTTAGTGGGTTCCTTCTGTTCTCATTTGTGGAGTTCTGATCATTTTGGTCCCTCTCTAGAACATCTTCCATTCATCTGTGTAGGGTTGGCTTTGTCATCATGAAATTCTTTATCTGTTCTTTGTCATGGAAGTATTTCACTTCTCCATCAAACTTGAAAGTTTTGCAGGGTATAGTAGTCTGGACTGCAATTTGTTTTCATAGAGGAGTTGAAGTACTCTGCTCCATGCCCTTCTTGCCTTCATGGTTTGTGAAGAGAAGTTGGCCATAATTCTGATGGGTTTTCCTTTAAATGTGATCTGCTTCTCTAGTGTCTTTCAGTATATTATTCTTGTGCTGGATTTCTGGGATCTTGACTATTATATGTCTTGGTGTGTTTTTAGTTGGGTTGAGGTTATTTGGCATTTTGTATGCTTCGCTTACCTGAATGTCAGATTGTTTCCTCATATTTGGGAAGTTTTCTGCTATTACTTCTGCCCATATCCTTTTTATATCATTTGTATTGATTCCTTCTTTCTCATTGATGTCTATTATTCTCACATTGTTCATGTTTGCATTGTCTTGCATGTGATGGATTATTTTTTCCTGCATCCTAGTTGTTTTTAAGAGATCCTTCTTTTACCTTTTCACTAGCTGCACCAGCATCTTCAAAATCTGAAACTGTTCTTCATTTTCACTCAAATGGCTTTGCAGGCTTGTATTTGAGATTTTAAGTTCCTCTCTGTATCTTTGACTGTGTTTCATGTGATCTATTTCTTTCCTGTATTACATTCAAGGAATCCATCATTTTTTAAAAATCTCTTATTTTTTTATTGATGTCTTCTTTAGAAGTAGTTATTAACTCTTACTGCTGAGTTTATTTTAGATGGGGTTTCCTCCATATGTTTCTGTATTTGATTCTTTACCTTAGATGCTAAGAATTCAGAGATCTTTTTATATCGGAAATTAATTCTGCTCTGAGTTCCTCCATACCTTTCTGCTGTTGCTTATTTACTTCTGACACTATTAGTTCCTACATTTCAGCTGAGCTAGTGTTGTCTGCACTTGTGGGTGAGCACTGGGTTTCCTCCATATTTTTCTGTATTTGATTCTTTACTTTAGATGCTCTGAATTCAGAGATGTCTTTTTTTGCTTCAGAAATTAATTCTGCTCTGAGTTCCTCTATACCTTTCTGTTCTTGTTTCTTCCAACATTCTGAATTCATACATTTCAGCTGAGACAGGGTCCTCTATACTTGTTTTGGTTGGGCTTGAGGCCTGAGATTGTATTTTGCTCCTTCTCCTTCTCATTTCGTAGAGCACTGATCTTTGGTGTAGAGCTTTGGTGCAGTTATAACCTTAGCATATAATCAAATTTGGGTGCAGATCTATTAAGTTTGAGTTGATGCAGTTATGCCTGGCTTGGATCTACCTGTTGTGTTCAGCTCTTTCGTGCTGCAGCCTTTGGAAGTGAACCTGTGGTGCCCCTTTGTTGTGCCCCTGGTCCAGGGAGTACAGTGGAGCACAGCTCTTCCACACTAGCTGGGCCTGGGCTTAAGCTGGATCTGGGGGTCCTGAGAGTGATACAGAAGTTTTCACTTGGTGAGCTTGGGGGCGGGGGCTCCAGAGGCCCTCATGTCAGGGGTTGGCCAGGACTTAATCCGGGGAGATCCAACCAGTGCAGGGGAGTGCAGGCCTGATCTTGGGGTGAAGGTTTCCCGAAAGCAGGTGGAAAGGTTCCTGAGAATGCGGTGGAAGGTCATGCTCACGGGGCTGGCCTGGGCTTGATCTGGGGAGATTCAATCAGCACAGGGGAACGCAGAAGCTCATCTCCATACTCGCCGGGCCTGAGCATGGGCTGAATGGGAGGGGTGGAGGTTTCCTGAGAGGGAGAAAATGGGGCAGAAAGGGTCCCAAGAACACAGTGGAAGGACTCACTCAGGGGCAACTGACACTTGGCAATTCTTAGCAATACAAATGGCCAATAAACACAAGAAAAAATGTTTATCTTCGCTGGCCATTAGAGAAATGAAAACTAAAACAACATTAAGAGCCCATCGTACTCCAGAAAGAATGATACCATCACGAAATAAATCACTAACAAATGCTGTTGAATGGGGGTGGGGTATTCTTCTATGGTGCTGATTGGAATGTAAACTAGTGTAACTACTAAAGAAATCACCCCTTAAAAATAGAAATTCCATTTTACTCAGCTATGTATCTTTTAGATATGTTCCAGTGTTAAAGACCTCATATTATAGTGATACAGCTCAGAGATTACACAGTGATACATACCAAGGCTCATAGCACCACAATCCATAATAGCTAAATTTTAAAAAATCACCATCAGATGTGGACACAGATATTGTGATATTGACATACAATGGAATACTACTGTTATACGAGAGAAATTTGAGTCATCAGTAAGAAAATGGAAAGCAGCTATGCTTACCACTGTACCACAAATGCCATATCTGTAGGAAAATTGATGCACCTTGAGACTATAACGTTAAGCGAAACAAATCAGACATAATGCTAAATAAAATAGATCAAACATATAAATCATAAACATCACATGGTTTGTCTTATATGAGAAACCCAAAGTATAAATAAATAAAATAGCAAAATAAAGGATTAATAAGAAACAGTAAGATAGATATTTTACAAATGGGAAAGGGACCTAGGGATGGTAGAAGGTAGGAAAAGGGGTGAAGAAAAGGGAATATAGAAAGAAGATGAGTTGTGCTGCACGTTGTCATCCCATCACTTGGGAGGCTGAGACAGGAGGGTCACCAGGAGTTCGAGGCCAGCCTAGGCTATATAGTGAGTTTAAGACCAGCCTGAACCGTATTCAAAACCTGACACAAAAAAAAAAAAAAAAAAAAAAAAAAAACAAGAGACACACACACAAAAAAGGGATTATGTACATGTACTGACTTCTCACAATAAATGTAATCATTATGTACTGTAAATGTACTAACAAAAATTAAAAACAGTGAACAGCTGAGAAGTAAAAAAGCAACTGTTTGAAAGTAATTTTTTCTAGCCAGCTGAAATTTTCTAGAGGGGTATTTTTATACCCAGCACAAATAAAACCCTAGAAGTCTTCAGCAATGTAATATATTTAGAAATATGAAATGTTATTGAATCACTTGTTTTTAGCCTTAACTCTAGGCTTTATGGTAAAAAATAGCAATGATGAATGTAACAGGAAATGGTAGATATGCATGGTTGCTGTTGAAGTGATATACATAAGCTAAAATTAGGATACTGCTACCTAACAAGTACCTCTCAATTATGATACGCATCTTTTGGCTGATAGAGTTTAGCTATTTACAACAAAGCATCTTTCTTTCTTTTAGAATACACTTCTCTACAACTCTGCCTGTCACAATGTTATTAGGCTTTTGAATTTCAGCTTAATACAATTTTCTCTGATGCAGCCTTTGTATAATCCAGCATAGAACTGGATCACAGAAACCGTATCATTAGACTGTCTTTGGATTTCCTTAATGACTATGATTCATTTTCCTTTGTTATTAAACATCTACAGGACTATGCCATCTACTGGTATTGAGTAGAATGTAGACATACAGCATGTCCCTAATGAAGGTATAGGTTAAGTAGCAAAAAGAAATTAATGGAGGTTTACCTGCTGAACATATCATTCTATAAGACTCAAATGTTTCCTCTTCTAACAAGCCTTGTTTCATGTTTGTACTTAATTTCTTTTTTTCCACTATATTGCAAGCGCATGTTTCTAGAATGATATAAGGGGTGATCAAAAAATACAGCAAATATTTAATTTTTAAATACTCATTAAAGTAAAAGACACACTGCCAAGAATGATGGAAGGAATGTGTTTGTAGTGAGAGGGAGTAATGTGAGAGGGACTGATAGCATTGTTTCTTTTACTGTAATAAAGTTTTTAAAAATTTAAACATTTACCATATTTTCTAATCATATCTAACTGATCAACGATTTATGGCAACTCATGTCAAATAAAAACATGACAGTATGCCCTCAGTTATCTTATTTGCTGGATCTGATAGTCTAAAACTTTTGGCTCTTCCCCAAAGTCAACATGACTCCAAAAGTAAATGCTGAATAGGCTCAGGACATTACGGAAGCCAAAGACAGAGAAACTACTTACAAAATAAGGTTCCAGAACTGTTTCAGAAGGTGGTAAGAACGAGTTAAATGTATTTCAAGTGACAGGAAGCATCTTGAGGGGGATATATGGTAACATTAATTTTGTAGTATAATAAAATTTTTAAGCAAATATTCCATATATATATATATATATATATATATATATATATATATATATATATTTTTTTTTTTTTTTTTTTTTTTTTTTTTTTTTTTTT
>PVKA01001993.1:0-59702 GCA_004027165.1 Ctenomys sociabilis | reverse complement strand
GCAAATTTGCAACTGAAAAAAAATGCCAGAGTATTTCAAGATCTCTCCTAAGAGGCTTAAAAATCAAAAGTTTGGAAAGATAAAGGGGACTCATTAGAAATTCTAATGGAAGGTAACTGAGTATCTTGTTTTGCTATTTTTCCATATAACTTTATGGCTTCAGCTTCCTATAAATGTATCAACATTATTTCAACTTTTTTTTTTTTTTTTTTGCATTGGTTTTACCATATTGTAACGCCTTTAGATGATAAATTCTTTAAAGAATAGGAATGTCCCTCAAATTATTATTAATTTTATTACTTTTTTTTGTGTGTGTGGAACTGGGGATTGAACTCAGGCCCTTGAGCTTGCCAGGGAAGCACTTATTCCACTGAGCTATCTCCCCAACCCTTATTATTAATTTTAAAGAGGAAAAAAAACAACAATAAAAATGATGCAGAAATTCAAAATAAGATAAGAAATTACCAATGGTTATTATATTGTATATTGTTATTTTCGAAGTAGTTGCTCAGATTACCAGATATAGGCATACAAATAGATCAAAAATATAAGCACCAACAGTTCCTTTCATTATTAGCAGACATTAGTAGTACAATTATCTTAGGTATTGTGTGTGTGTGTGATATATATACATATATATATATATGTTTGTATATATGTATATATATATATATATACATATATATGTATATATATATATATATATATATATATATATATTCCTTTCTTTTCTCCTTTCCCCCACTGCAGCTGTGCTTTTCTTTTGAGCAGTTTCTTTCCCTTTTACAATATTTATTGTACCTTTAATCACTGACAAAAATAAGCATGCATTGTAAAATTTCCAAATTGAGCTAAATAATGCATGCATAATCTCATATAATTATCATTTTTAATGGTAAGACAACGCTTTTAACTTCTCTAGAAATAACCAGTGGTAGTCCCTCAATTTGGAAGAAAATAAATCTGGGTAAAGACAGTACACATTAAATAAATTAAATAAAATATCCCTAGTGTGAGAACTCAGAAAAAGAAATAAAAATTGAAAGGTGTAACACAGTTAAATGGAAAGCGAAAACTTAAGGATTAAACACCGAAAAGAGAGAAAGGAGAAAAGTTAGGAAATATGGAGGGGTAAAACCATAAATTTATATAAACAAGACCGTTAAGGCAATGGTCTTAATCTGCATAAGGTTTTTGAAAATAGCAGTTAATGGGTAGAATTCTCAGCCTGACTAACTTTATATGATGATATCTGTTAACTAAGCAACTATACTGAGGATAGCAATGTTTAATATTAAAACCATGCATGAAATGCCTGTCATTTTGGTCTCATAAATGAGTACTGCTTCTAATGTCCTATCAATTATTGCTATATTCTCTTTAAAGTAAATGTTTGTAAAAAAAAAAAAAAAAGAGGTAATAAAAGAAAAACAAGAGACAAGAAAAGAAGAAATAAAGTGTACTTTCAGCCTCCAAATTCCTTTTCACAAATGAAGTAATTTTAGTTCTAACAGGGAAGAAAATTCATGAATGTCTCCAAAGAAAGGGCTATAGGTTCACAAACAATATTTAGGACAAAAGTAGCTACTTGATAATTTTTAAAGGATTTATATATACAGAAAATGTCTTCCTTAACATAAACCTGGTGTCAATCAGGTTTAAAACACCAAGAGCACTGAACAGCCACGTGACAAGAATTTAGAAGTAGGTTTTAATTTTTATTTGGAGAACACTGAGATGGCTACTTTTAAAACAATGGTACATAAGAGAAAATATAATAAAAGATATATTGCTCCCAAGTCAATTAGTATTTCATAACTACAAAAGTAAATATACTTTGCTAAGCTTTACAGTTAATAGAAGCAAAAAATGGACAAGTTGAGCTAGCCATTTCACAGTGAATGCTTTTACAGTAAAACAGTGACAGCCCAGATCAAGAAGGAATGCATTACTGAGATATCATCAATTGTGTTGTCATTACATAGCAGCTCCACCCAGTCTAAGCTTGTCAAAAAGTGTTACTGTAATCCACAAAGAAGTCTCCACTTTTGGCAAAAGGAAAAAAATGTGGAGGGCTGGCTCAGAACAGGTGTGTTGAATTGTAATGCCAATACTGAGTCACAAATCTCTCTACATCAGTTTCATCTCTCACAACTATTAACTTCTCTGAGATGTCAGCCTGGGATAAAGTGGTCTATCAGCAAGCATTATAAGAGCAAGAAATGTAAACAAAGAGGGTGTGTATGTGTGTATTTTTAACAGTGAGCATTATTCCACGCACATAACTAGACAGCTATGACAAAATTTCTTGTTCTACTCAAGTGAATATGATACTTTAGAATCTAGGAATGTCTAATCTACTCTTCTGGTGAGTCCATCTTAACTATCTAATCTTGGTAAGAAAAATGATTCAGTTTAGTCCATGATTCTTCAATGTAATTGCACGGCAGCTTTAGAAGGAATCATTAAGCATGTAAAGCAAATAAGTGTGCATTTTGACTTGGACATACCTGTACAATTTTGAGCAAATGATTTAACTTCTATAAACCTAAGTTTGCTCCTCAATAAAATGGGGGCAATAACTATCTCTTACAATTATCATTGAAAATAGCAGAGATTTTTAAGAAAGTTATGCCTGCCATAGGAGACACCCAAAACATGCTTAGCCCTCTCTTACACCTTTTTAAAATTTTTGCAGTACTGAGGATGGAACCCAATGCTAAGCAACTTCTCTAGTATGAGGCTACACCACTTATGTCTCATCTCTCTTTTTAAAGAAAAATGTGACAGTCTTTCAGTTGTCCAAGCTGTCCTCAAAATTGTGATCCTCTTGCCTTAGCCTTCAAAGTAGATGGGATTGTAGGCATGAGCTGCGATGCCTAGATTTATTTGTTCAGACCTTTTAAGTACTTCTGATATTTTTGCTTCCCAGATAGTTTGAAGTTTAGAATTTAATGAAGAATAATACACTGCTCAAAATTTCAAATCATAACAGCAGAGCTTGAATGCTTTCCATTTTATATCAGTTTTCAGTAAACTCAAGCCTGTACTGTCCCCAGAACCAAAAACTCATATTAATAGGCCACAGATAGCTCTTACTTCTCTTCTTTCGAAAGGGCTCAATATTATGTGTATTTTTTCCCTTTTCCTTTCCTTTTTAGTTTTTGCATGAGGCACCTAGATTTGAAATATGTACTCCTTATGTTTTTTTTTCTTTTAATTTATCATGTCAAAATATAACAGAGTATATTTATTTATTCATTTTTAAATGTATTTGGTTGTTGCAGGGTCTCACTATGCAGCTTGGACTCATGGTGATCCTCCTGCTTTCAGCCTCCCCAGTGCTAGAATTATAGGCATGAGTCACCACACACAAACTCTGACAGGCTCAGCCTGCCCTGGGGTGGGGCTGGTGTAGCATGTGGTGCCAGGGTTCAAACTGAGATCCCTGCACTTGCCTAAGCCTTCAAAGTAGATGAGATTGTAGGCATGAACTTGGGATGAGATGGGATTGCTTCAGTAGACACTTTAATCTACTGAGCTATCTTGCTGGCCCCTAGAGTATGCTATTGTAAGTATATAATTTAGAGGCATTAAGAATATTCATAGTGTTGCACAAATATTTTATCATGTTTCCATGACATTTTCATTGCCCAGAAGTAATTCTGTTCCATTAAACAGTAATTCCCCAAACTACTTCATAGCTCTGTGTCTTGGAAGATTCTTAATATGCACCTGTTTTTTTTCCTCTTTATAAGAGAATCTCTCTGAGTAACTACTTTGAAGACAATGATATGCATGTGTTAACTATTACTATTCTCTTAGTACTGTTATAAAATTTTAAAAAATTTATAAAAAGATTTTTAAGATTTTACCTAATATGAGTAATTTTCATTACCACTTGAAGATTTAAGGGACATATTAATTACTAGATATTCATGTTAATAAAGCAGTGTGGGTGGACTGACATTTTGGTACAATCTTTTTAGTTTGAATAAATATGGTATTCCTTCAGAAATCTTACTGAACTTCTAATATATATATAATTTTTTTTTTTTTTAAACAGGGTCTGGTTATGTAGTTCAGATTGGCCTTGAACTCATTATGTACCCCATACTGGCTGGCCTCAAACTTGGGATGATCTTTCTGGGATTATATGTGTGCACTACTATGCCCAGAAAGTCACAGGGGCCAGGGAGACGGCTCAGTGGAATAAGTGCTTCCATGTCAAGTGCAAGGGTCTGAGTTTAATCCCTGGTTCCGCCAAAAAAAAGATGTAAGTCACATACCCTATTACTCATGCATTTAAAATGTGTATCTCAATGTTTTTTTTACCATATTCGCAGATACATGGTACCATCACCAGTCAATTTTAAAACATTTAATCAACTGAAAAAGAAGAATATACACTTTAGGCTATTAATTCTCTTATCCTCCCAACTTACCCACTACCACTACCCACATCACTAAGCAACTACTATAGTTCTGTTTTCTTAATTTTAGTTTATTAGTACATATTTGTAATACATATTTACATTCTTTGTGGGAGGGTGGCACTCATACATAACACATCTCAATTTCTTTTTCATCCCCTTCCCTTCGCTTCCACTCTCCCTACTCTGCCCATTTCTGGTCCATTTCCTTTTTTGGAACATGTTTGCAGTACCTAATGTTTGTGTTTCTTGTGTGCAGTTGACAGATATACATACCACATCCCACTTTCTTTTTCTACTGGTATCCTTCCTCCAAATCCATCTCCTTATCACCTTCCTTTTGGGAAAGGCCTAGGCTTTCATATGAATGGGATCATAATTGTAAGTGACTTATCTTAATTAGCACTATGTATTCAAAACTTATACGTGAGGTAGCATGTAATTATTTATTCATCCATCCATCCATCCATCCATCCATCCATCCACCCACCATCTATCTATCTATCTATCTATCTATCTATCTATCTATCTATCTATCTATTTGGCTATATAGTTCAGTTCTCAAAATCACAGCAATCTTCTTGCCTGAGCCTCATGAATGCTGGAATACAGGTGTGCTAACAATGTCTGGTGTTATAGCATGTATTAATACTCCTTTTTTTCTTTACTGCTAAATGGTATTTCATTGTATCTTTAGAGCACATTTTGTTTTCATGTTTGTCCAGTGATGGACATTTCAACTGTTTCCAACTTCTAGCTATTAAAAATGCTATTATAAACATTCATGTACAAACTTTTGGATGGCTATATGACTTTATTTCTCTTGGTTACATAACTGGAAATAAAAATGGCTGGATCACATGATAATACTATATTTAATCTACTGTGGGGCTGCTACTACAAGACTATTTGTCCAAAGCTCTTATACTGTTTTACATTCCCACTAGCAATTACTCCATATCCTTGCAACATATTTGAGTGTTTGATTCTACTTACCATAGTAGGTACAGAGAGTGGTATCTTAGTGTGTGTGTGTGTGTGTGTGTGTGTCTGAGACAGTCTCACTGTAGAGCTGTAGAGTTTGGGCTGCACCTAAACTCACTATGTAGTACAAGCTGGCCTCAAATTTTGTGGCAATCCTCCTGCTTCAGCCTCCTAATTGCTGCAAATACAGGCATGCACCACCATATTGTGGTTTTGATTTGTATTTGCTTGTGAATAGTGAGGCTATCTTTTCATGTGCTTACTTTCATTAAGAAATCTTTATTAAGATTTCATGCACAATTTTTTATTGGAGTAATTTGTTTTTGTTACTGAGCTGTAAGAATTCTTTGTATGTACTAGATATTAGTCCTTTGTCCAAGATGTAGCTGGCAAAATTTTACCCCCATTCTGTAGGATGTCTCTTCACTCTTTTGTTTACTGTTTAGAAACTTCTTAATTTGACATAAACCCATTTTTTCCACAATAATTTGCTTTAAAAAAAGGGTATCTTTGTCTTCCAGTGCCTGTATGTGGCTCCTCTGTCAAAAATCAGATGGTTGAATATGCCTGGGGTTGTTTTTGCATTCTCTGTTCTGTTCTACTGTGTGTTTGCACACACGTGCAAATGCAATGCTGTTTTTATTCACTGTAGCTTTGTGATAGATTTAAAATAAATGTGATGCCTCCTGCTTTGTTCTTTTTACCCAGGATTACTTTTGTTCTTCTGTGTCTCCATATAAATTTTAGGATTTTTTTTTCTACTTCTGTGAGGAACACTGTTATTTTGATTGGGATTCCAATTACTCCATATATCAGTTTGAAAAGTAATAGTTCTGTCTATCCAGGAATAAGGATATCTTTCTATTTTCTGATATCCTCTTTGATTTCATTTTCCAGAGTTCTATAGTTTTTGTTGTAGAGATCTTTTATTTTCTTGGTTAGGTTAATTCCTAAGTATTTAATTTTTTGTGATGATATTGAGAACGGTATTATTTTCTTAATGTCACTCTCAGTGAGTTTATTATTGGTGTAAAAGAATGCTATTTATTTCTTTGTGTTGATTTTGTACACTGTTAGTTGTAGTTAGTAATACCAGAAACCTTTTCTGGAACACTTTAGGCCTTCTATGCAAAACATCAGGTCATCTGTGATAGTAATAATTTGAGGTCTTCTTCCTTTACTACACAAGCCCTTTATTTTATTTTTTTCTTGCCTGATTAATGTTTCTTAATCAACCAGAATGCTCTGGTTAATGCTTCTAGTACTACAGTAAATAGGAGTGGTAATAGTATACATCCATGTTGTACTTCTGATTTTGGAGGAAAAGTAGTTTTTTCACATTTAATGTTTGCCATCAGTTTGTCATGAATGGCTTTTAACAGAGTGAGGTAAGGTCTTTCTATGTTTATTTTTTTCTTCAGGCTTTCAATTTTTTTTTTTTTTTTTTAAATTAATCATACCACGGTGTTGGATGCTGTTGAAAGGTTTTTCTCCATCTACTGAGATGATCATGTGACTTTTGTCCTTGCTTCTGTTATGTGGTGTATTACATTTCCTGATTTGTGCATAAAGAATTATCCTAGTATCACTGGGATGAAATCTATTTGGTTATGATTTTTTGATGATTTACTTGCCAATTCTTATGAGAATTTTGGCATATGTGTTCACTGAAGAAATCAGGCTGTAGTTTTTTTAGTTGGGTCCCTTACTAGTTTTGGAAACAGAGTAATACTGGCTTCCAGGAATGAATTTGGAAGTAGTTCTTTTTCATTCAATTTCACTAATGAACTTATTGTATTGTCGGTAAAACCTTCTTGAGGGTCTTACAGAATTCAGCAGTGAATTGGTAGGCTTTTTAATACTGCTTCAACTATAATGTTTGTTATTGGATTGTTCAGAAGTTTTATGTCTTTGGTAACTCATGTGTTTAGGAATTTGATGGTATATAATTTTTGAAGTAGTTAATAATGACTGGTATTCTGCATTGTGATTTTGTCTTTTTCTTTTTAAGAATCATTTATTTGTTTGTTTATTTATTTATTTGGCATAGGGTCTCACTACACAGCTCAGACTCCTCAGTGATGCTCCTGACTCCTCAGTGATACTCCTGACTCTCACATCCCAGTACTGAGATTACAAGTGTGAGCCACCATGCCCAGCTTTGGTGGCTGGCACAGCGCACCCAGAGTTCCAATGTAGTACCAGGGATTGAACCCAGTCCTTGTGCTTGCCAGGGATGTGTTTAGACTGCTAAACTATCTCCTCAGCTCCAGTTTTGCCCTTTTCATTCTTATTGGTTTGATAGAAGTTTTTATCACCCAGACTTGATTTCTATTGTCCTTTTTAATCTTTTTTTTTTTTTTCTTTTTTTTCTTTTTGTGCTAGGGGATTGAAATCAGGGACTTACACATGTTAGTTAAGTGTAGTATTAATGTTTTATTAACTTTGTAGCTGGTTTTTCAAAATTTTTGGCAAGCATTTTCACAGTTTTACCTCAGGAGCACATTTAAAAAATTTCTACTCTGTTGTTTATTTCTTTCTTACTTTTAGCAATAAGTTTTTTTTTTTTTTTAAAGGGGTATCATTTTGTTTTTAGCAATATTTTTTTTTTTTAAAAAAAAGGGGTATCATTTCTCTCTTGCTTTGAAAAAAAATCAGTGGGCTCTAATAATGCAAAAACTTTGATGGCGTCATGCTTTTATGGAAAATGTCCTAACAGCAACATTGACCTGAGGGGTAAGCAAACCATTATAAATAACTTTTCATATATTCTCTTCTTGATCAACTTTTATGATAACTGTGTGAAATCGCCACATTCACAATTTCCTTGGCGCCTTCAATACTCGCCCTAGAGTCTATAAATTATATCTAAATATTTAACTAGTTTGAAATATGATATATTAGCTTGCTGTATTTATTACACTATATTCTTTGTTTCTTTTCTGCTTCCACAAAGCACACTTGCACCATAATTAAATTTGAGGGGTCGGGGAGATGGCTCAGTGGAATAAGCGCTTCCCTGGCAAGTGCAAGGGCCTGAGTTCAATCCCTGGTTCTGCCAAAAAAAAAAAAAAAAAAAAAAAAAATTTTTTTTTTTTTTGAGGAACTAAAATATAACTAAGCAAGGAACAATAAATGTAACTTTAACATAAATGTAAATGACATGAAAGTTCATATGTCAAAGTCAACTACCCCAGTTAAAGGGAAATAAGTTTAAACAAAACTGACTCACAGCTTGTTAAAACTTAACTGCTGGGGAACTTGGTGAAGTATTCCAAGAATCACAATGATAAGTACTGTCCTAGAGACCTGTGTGATTTCGGTTATGAGGCAGGAATCTGAAGAAAAGTTGCTAAAACCTTTTTTGTTTTTAATATTTAATACAGGGTCTACAGGGTCTCACTATGTATATTAATTCATAGTGATTCTTCTGTTCTTAGCCTCCCAAGTGCTGGGATTACAGGTGTGTGCCACCACGGCACACTGAGGATCGAACCCTGGCCGCTGCACTCTACCTAAGCAGGCCCTTTAGTCCACTGAGCTATTTGGTCAGCCCTACCTTTATTTTTGTTTTAATTTCTTATAGCTTACACTGGGAAGCAGCAAGAAATGTTCTTTGTGTTCTTCTACCACTGTGTCAAAATGCCCACATAGCATGTCTGGCTCACTCTGGTTAGATTTAATCCAGGGGCTTCCTCTATCTGACTATTTGATAGACTGTAATTGGAATTTTATAGGTTGTAGCACCAAGGACCCTGTATATCTTATTCAATTCTATTTACCCAGACCTTCACTTATTGTCTACTATATGAGTAAAAGTTCCACAAATACTTATTAAATAAATATACAAATCAAAATGAAATTATCATCTGTTATGATTTAGACTTAACTATGAGGAAAAATCACTGGACCAAAAACTATCTGGGTAGAAAGTACCTACCTACCCTACGAGGCATCTCTGATATACTGAGCTATTCAGTTCTTGCCCTAATCACCAAAACCTAACATAATCAGACCTTTCTTTTCATCGTTACTTCTGATTACTTGATCTTTTATGGCATTTTCTATTTCAAAAGAATTCTAATGTTTACAAAAGCCTTGTAAACACACGTTTATATAGCACATTCTTATTGGAAAAACCTAGAGTAAAAATAGGAGTAAAAAATATATAAATCTATCTATCTATCTATCTATCTATCTATCTATCTATCTATCTATCAAAAGCCTTGTAAACACACGTTTATATAGCACATTCTTATTGGAAAACCCTAGAGTAAAAATAGGAGTAAAAAATATATAAATCTATCTATCTATCTATCTATCTATCTATCTATCTATCTATCTATCTATCTTCCTCTCTATCTATATGTAATAGGAAGTGGGGTCTCCCTGGGAAGGGGTGAAGAGATGGATCGAGGGAGAGGAAGGAAAAGGGCATGAAAAAAAGAACTAATATGAGTTATATATTTATATCAAGCTCTCAGAATGAATGTAAACATCATGTATTACACATATGTGCTAATAAACAAAAATCCTCTTTTTAAAATCTCATATATAAGTTTGTATATAACTGTATCATGGAAACTCTCCTAACTACTACTCTGCAGTGAGTAGTCTGGCTGGCTTTTAGGACATGATGTATGTTGTTGGTGGTGGTGGGATAGAGGGGTTAAACAAAGAGAATAAAATATCCTTATAAAGTTTTTGTGTTTGGTAAACTTTGCTTTGGTTTTGTACAAAGAAATTGTTTTTGTACTGTGTGTCTTGTGGTGACTTCTTCCTGCACTTAAGAAAGTAGCAATGGATGTCAAAATCTATTTTATTTGTCCCTGCTAGCTATGCAAAGAGAATGAGCATGAAAATGGTAGGATTTTAAACTGAATAAAGGAATAAGTGCAGACTGTGAAAAACAGTAAGATTAAGACAAAGCTTAGAGATTTAAAATAGAATATTACATGTGGCAAACCACAAAGTCAACTATCACCTTTCACAACATAAAAGCTTCCACAAGTTAAAAAGCATATTATTTTTATGCTGTGGCAGTATTGTTTTTAAGACCCAAACTAGAACCCAATGTAACAAGCATAAAATGTCTTACTTTGCCCATGTTCTGCTATTCTTAAAATTGCTGAAAACATGAGAATGATATAATTGCTCTTGAAATCTGCCCTGATCTCCAACACACGGATGTGACAATGACTAGTGTTCAGATATAAGTTACCCAGAATTTAGGATGGATGGGCATAAACCTTATATCCAGGATACAGTTCTAATTAAACAAGTGTTAAGTAAGTAAACAAAACAACAAATAGATCAGGAAATTAGAATTACAAGATCTTGATTATCAGAGATTTCTAGATTATCTAGAGCTAAAAAATAAAGTAAAAAGAAAATCATTTAATTCATTTATATGTTAGAAAATATCTATTATTTGCAACTGAGCTTTTTAAAAATTTAATTTTTTTTGTCTTTTTTGAAACAAGGTCTTGATATGTAGTTCAGGCTGGTCTTCAGCTCTCTAGTTAGCCTAGGCTGACCTTGAACTTGCAGCAATCCTCCTGCCTCAGGCTCTCAAGTGCTGAGATTGCAATAGGGCCTTAAGAAAAATAAATTCTAAATAAATAAATAAAAATTCTAAAATGTGGCTACTGTTATAAGTGATACCTGTTTTCTACTTGGCCATTTTACATGTACACTGTAGGTGTTCAGTAAATGTCTTGCAAAATAAAATTAGTCATAAAAATGTCTCAAAGAAAGTTTAGGCAATTCTATAAGAAAGAAGAGACTTAATAATGCATATGACCTGGTTATATATAGAACAGTCAGTGACATAAAGATACTGATGAGTAATTCAGAGTAGAAAAACATTTTAGGATCGGATTTAATAAAAGCTTTGCACTGTATGTAGGTATTTCTGGTTGTACTAGTAGAATAGTCATTTAAATGATGGATATAACTTAATCAAAGTTAAGTTTAAATAAATTTAGGACTAGGAAGCTATCCTCTACACACGAATTTGATTTTAATTGTAAACTCTAATTATTTTTTCAAACTAAAGGCAAGTTCATAATTATAAGGCACAGTATTTCTTAGCCCATATTCAACATATATCAAATCATTATGACCTATGCATATTCCCAAAAAAGTGAACTTAGAAAATCTTTTCTTAGAAACTCTGTTTAAAACCTGAATAATTGTCAATGAAGATACTCTTAAAAACAGAGCAATCCTATCTCTCATAGTTAATTTTCAATAAAAATTTCAATTATATGAAGCATTGGATTTTTCCTGTAACCCTCATATTAAATTTTATGCTCTGTATTAAAGGAATTAAAGTCGTCTTTAGCAATAAATTATGGAAAACACAAATTAAGATGAAAGAATGAACTAAGAAAATGCATGCAAACATTATCCACTCATATTATTTATTACATGGCATAATCTGTAGATCTGGTACTAATGAGACTCAAGATTTAAATGACAGAATAATATATTTGGTGAATTATTATCAATCAATGCCTCTGTTCCAGGATAAATGTAATCTTGAATGGCAACACATCTCTTATTACAAATTCTTAACTAAGGACAGTTCTTCATTATTTCAAAATGTCACAAAATAAAGAGTAACAGATAAACATCTTTCTACCATCTACTCAATTACCTTTCCTCTAGAGTAACTAAAATACTATGAAGAAAACTATAATCTATCTTTATAGCACTAAAAAAACCTAATGGTCATTAAAAACTAGTTATAAAATTCCAAATTTTCATGTTAGTACAGATACATCAAATTTTATCTCATTATAATGAAACAGTTTCTTTGAGCTATCTTCCAAACATTAATTTATTCAATCATTTAAAAAGCAGTAAGTACTGATTTTGCTCTAAGTACAGTATTTGAGGACAATTCAACATGAGTCTAATATGACCTTTTTAAACTGAAAGCCTAATGAAAAACAGAGACAAGTAAAACAAAGTACAGTAGCACAGGGTTATAGTAAAACTATATATTTTGCACTTGCAATAACTAATGGGTATTATTATGAAAAAAATCATACCTGGAAAAGTTTTTATTATTGTTTAGAAATCACACACTTTCTTGTTTTATGGAAATTAAAAAAATAATTAAAACACAAAAACTAGAAATTTCACAGATATCAGCAAGCTTAGCATCTTACACAAATGGTGATATCATAAGTACAATGATTGAGATTTTTATTATAGCTTTTAGTAGCTATACAACCTTAGTTAAATTTCCTAAACTTCCAACCCTCAGTTTTCTTGTCTGAAAGTAGAATCATACTAACTCTGGCTGGATTATCTTCCATTTGTCCCTCATGATCAATGTACTATATAATGTTTGGCCCAAAGTGGTTTTCCTGCCTTCCAGTTTCTAATTAGGTTAGGTCAATAGGAAGTACTAGCAGGACAACACAGTAATGAAATGCAATGAAACTATGCTCTAATGGTCCTCACTGCCAGGCACCAAGGTTGTCTGTCTGTCTCTCCCTCTCTCTCTCAAGAGCAGTCCTTTCCAGATAGCACGTTTTCCTAAGCCTGGAGTTAAAAGTGACTGATAAAAGCCACAGGGTAGACAAAATATCTTGGACTGCAGTTTCTTCTGGAAACATGCCTCATAGTCACTTCTTGAAAGCTGACCTGCTGTTAGCACCCTGAGTCACCTAAAGTTTAAGCAATCCACAAATTTAGACAAATTATTGAGTCTTGAGATCCTGAAAAGGCTAAAACATGATCTCAATGATATAAAAGGCTTTTGCTAATTTGGAAGTGTATCTTTATGGTCTTTATCAGTATCAATTATGATACTGGCATGCATCATTATTTGACAAATTACCTCACTGAAATCCTATTAAAAGCCTGCCTGACCTTTTGCCTTACCTCATCCTTTATATCTTCCTGTTGTTGCGCTGAGAATATCTCCACTGCAGCCATGAGTCTCATCATCAACTCATCCACTGTAGTGTTACCTAACAATACAAAATACCAAACTTTACTATACATGAAATTCTTATACAAAACCTCAAATATTTAAGTTATTAAACTGGAAATAGTTATAGATTTAATCAGAAAGCAAGAAACTACAGTCAAAATTGTAACTGGTGTGTCAATATCTAGCTAAAATACTTTCACTGAATTGCTTTGTCAGATCACAAAGAAAAAGTAAAGTAACACACTGGCAGCTGAAACTACAGTAATGTATTACTGGCAGCTGAAATTGCAAAACAGCTTTAAAGGATCTTTAATGAAAAGGACTTTTAGTAATATAATAAGAATTTCCAGGTCATGTACTTTTAATTTTTTCAAATCATGAAAATATCTTAATACTAGAAACAAATACTAATTTAATGTTAGTGAGTAGGCCAAGCACTTTACATATTATCTCATTTAATCCCTAACCATTAAGAGAAAGAAAATGAACCTTAACAAATTCAAATAACTCTGTCCAGCCAATGTCAAGCTGGCTCAGTGGTGGAGTCACAAAAACCAGTAAGTCTGATTCAAAAGCCTGTTTTCTTTACCACCTCAGCACACTGCCTTTGCATTATATTCTATTATTACAATTTCTCTGATGAAACAAATAGTAATTCAATTTCTGATTTTTTTTTTTTTTTTTTTTTTTTTCAGTACTGGGGATCAAACTCAGAACCTTGCACTTGCTAGGCAGGCACTTAAGCTGCTGAGCTGTCACCCAGGCCCTCAATCTCTGAAAAAATTTTCTTTTATTCCCCAATTGATTTTTTCAGTTGTTGAAATGACTGCACTATAATTTTGTTTTTCTTTCTTTTATTTTTTTGGCAGAACCAGGAATTGAACTCAGGGCCTTGAGTTTGCCAGGGAAGTGCTTATTCTACTGAGCCATCTCCCCGGCCCCTGCACTGTAATCTTTATATGATAAGGCTATTTAAAATGTTTGGCTTTCTTTAATGTTGTTACACCTTATTCAAGTCCAAAACATTTAACACACATAATATCTCCTGAATGCATGTAAATCATTCTTATTTCTAACAGTGAAATTCAATAGAGCAGGGGAGATGGTTCAGTAGAATAAGTGCTTCCCTGGCAAGTGCAAGGGTCTAAGTTCAAGCACCGGTTCCACCAAAAAGAAAAGAATGAAATTCAAGAAGCTAAATAAAGGGAAATTCTCCCCCAAAAACCTAAAGAGTTTGAAGAAATTTGCAGAAAGAGAATTTTCTCCAAGGCCTGAGGAGTGTTTGTGTCACATTACTGAAATGATCACCAACAGGACAATAAATACCACATATCCTGGTTAGTATTTTCCCAGAGGAGGGCTTAACTGACATGATCCTTCCCCCTAGTTTTCCTTTTAAGATCATTGGCAGCATGGGGTTAGGCAACAGTATTTTGTCTTCAGCAAAATAAAATTTGTTCATATCAGCACTACTCTCTTAAAAAATAAGGTAGAGGCAAAAGATTACTTTAGCATTAAGCAAATACAACTGGATTTGTGGTTAGAGTTCCAACCCAAGTTCATTTACTGCCTAATAAGCTGTAAGATCTACTACCTAGAAAAGTCTAGTACATGACAGGGGCTTAATAAATATTTATTTAATAATAAATGAATAAGAGTATGAGTAGACTGTAGTTAAATATCAATTCTCTCTCTCTCTCTGGAACTTGGAATCAAACTTAGTATCTCACACTTGCCAGGCATGCTCTGTGCCACTAAGCGATATCCCTGACCCAATTTTCCTATTTTCAAATGAAGGTAAACACTACCTCTGTTAGGTTCTTGAAACAGAGATGTGCCACGTACAGGGAACATAAAATCCCACTAGTAATTTTTATTAATAGATCTGGAGAGGTTTAGAAACACCTTTAATGTGGGTTTTACCAGGCAAGCTTATAAATTTTCATATCTCATTTGCAAATTACAGTGATTGAGATTTAGAGTATAGGAAATGAATACTTTATGTAGTATACTGGCATTATTAATGAGCAAATACTATACTTATACATGTGACTACATAGTGACCACTGATTTTCAAGCTCAACCCATCATCTATGGGTTAGTTTTAAATGGAAGACTCACTGTCAAAAGGACTGATAGGAACTGGATGTAGCTGATTGTGAAGACTGTGGGTTTCAATTCCCCGTGCCACCTACCACTCCCACCTCCCCAAAATATAAACACATTACAGGTTAAATTCTCTGTAGTGTCTGGTTCAATAGAAAGTAACTATATTCTCATACTGTACATTAAACTAGTTACAATATGTTACATTGCTTGAACTGGCCTTACCCATACATGTAGTTGGAAAAGGAAAAAGTGTTTTAACTATATTCAGACAAGTAGAAGTTTCTTCAAAAAAGATAAGTGTGAATTTGAAACTTTACTCAAACTTTTTGTACTTTGTTGTGTTAATCCATTGACTTTTTAAAAAATATATGGTCTCATTATGTTGTTGAAGGTTTGCACTCAAGATCTAGTTGTCTCAACCTTTTGACTTGCTAGGGTTATAGGCATATGCCACCATATTACCTTTTGAATGAATTTTTTAAATATATGATTTTATAATAGCATGCATCTAGAAAACATGAGTTACTGAGTTATGCATTTCTTCTGAATGTTGACACATTTCATTGTATGTTATTAAAACACATCTGTTAATATGAAGACAAACATAAACAGAAAGTATTTAAGCTGTCAATCTTCTTGCAGAGGATATAAATTTTTGCTTGACAATTCAGCTTTATCACTGGCAACAAACACTATCAGCTCTTTTATGTGAAAGTGACAGGTTTACTTTGTTCTTTTTATAGAGAATGTTTTCCAACCACTCAGGCTACAAAAGCATAGTTTGCCTGTCACTCATATTTTCAAGTAAAACTAATTTCTGGAGGAAAAAAAAAAAGTTCAGCTCAAGCAACTATCCATGTGCTCTTCTCTGAGACACGCTGTGCACATTAGGTTACTATAGAAGAAATGCTCAATCCATTGCCCACTGTGTAACACAATCCAAGAGGGTTAAAATTTAAAATAAGTAATATTTACTGCTCCATCAAGAACCTTTTTAAATGGCTTGTTCTTTTCTGACTGCAAGTACACAGCAATGAAAAGTATGTCTACTCATAGTTTTGTATCATGAACCTGAATCATATTAATGTGACAACTGTTTGAAAACCACTGCTTTTGAGCCACTAGTGCAAATGTTAATGTTTTTGAAAATAGGAAAAATGCCTATTACAATAATGAAAAATTTGACCTTGCAGATTCTCTCAAAATGTCTATGTGACCTCTAGATTTCATGGCCTCTACTTTGAGAACCACGAGCTGCTGCAATATTGCCTCTAATGAGGAAAACAAGAATAAAGTTACCTTTATCTTCATTTTCTATTTATCCTATATAAATCTGATCTACCAGTAGATCCTACCATCCACTAGTACTGTGGGTCCAACTCTGCAGCTCTTCCACTGAGCTACATGTTTAGCCTTTTTATTTTTATTTTGAGACAGGTTCTCCTAAGTTGCACAGGTGGACTCAAATTTGTAACCTTCCTGTCTCAGCCTAAGTCACCAGGATTACAGACATGTGCCACCTTACCTGGTCCCCATAGGTCTTTTTAGACTGTTTATGAAACTGAATGTTAAAGACTATAGAGAAAACATAAATGCCAAGTTGGCTTTGTTTGGGTTTTAAAGACACTGGAATTTACTATGTCCCTTCCCCATTAGTCTTAAATAGGGGAAGAAGTGAAGTACTCCAGATTCAAGCTTTTGCTTGGAGTACTTGAAAAACTTTTTTCTGGTGCCAGAGAATACAGATTGTTTTCACTTAAGTTTTGTACAAACAAAATATTTTACTCTAATCTTGGTGTGATTTTTTTTTTTTTTTTTTTTTAGCAGGAATTGAACTCAGGGCACTGTGCTTGCCACACAGGTACTTGTGCCAGTAAGCTATATCACAGGCCCCTTGGAGTGCATTTGTAACAGAAAAAACAAACAAACAAACATATTTAACACAGGGTCTATAGAGTCTCACTACACAGACTGGACTTGTAGTGATCCTCCTGTTTTCAGCCTCCCAAGTGCTGGGATTACAGGCACATGCCATCATGCCCAGTCTCAGTTGCCGGTTCAGTTGGCCCTGAGGGCAGGACTGGCACAGCATGCCAGGAATTGAACCTGTGTATTGTGCCTGCCTAAGCAAGTGCTTTAGTCTGCTGAGCTATCTGGCTGGCCTAAGAATTTTTTTTTTTTTTTTTTTTGCTGAAGAATATACATTACAGTTAAATCTGTAGGGTTTCTATAGCTTCATGTCTGAGTTGTATCCTACAAAATAAACACGAATAAGGAAAACCAAATGCCACTATGAACAATCCAATCTGCATTATATAGTCACTACATTTCCTAGCTTACTAAAGATAACCATTTCTTTCAATAAATCAACATCATAGTAATAAATCAATATTATTAAGAAATCTCAGGCCAGGGAGATGGCTCAGCAGAATGAGTGCTTCCCTGGCAAGTGTAAAGGCCTGAGTTCAATCCCCGGAAAAAGAAAAAGAAATAAAAGTCCCATTTGACAACTGATTATGACCTAATTTATAGTTTAGAGAATTTAGCAATTATAAACATTTAAGTGGGACAGTCTATGTCTCAAGAGTTTGCAACTTTATTATTTTGCTCAAGATAACAGTTACTTGGCCAGCTATATAGCTCAGTGGCTTGGTGCCTGCCTGGCAAGCATGAGGTCCCTAAGTTCAAATCCCTGTACCAACAAAGAAAAAGAAAGAAAGAATGAAAAAGAGAGAGAGACAGAGAGAGGGGGCGGTTTGTTTTACTTTTTATGCAGCATATTTCATCTTGTATAACACCTATACTTATTTTTCTTCAGAATGTTCTATATGTTAACATGTAAAGATACTTATCAATATAAACAGAGACTGTCAGCTTTGTAGTTAAAATTGTAAGCTTATCACATACACAAGACTTTAGCCCCCTGTGACATGTACTTTACCTTGTATAACATTTAACACTTCATTAGATGATCGCTTTCCCATAATAATCAGGAAAAGTGGAAACTGATCTGTTTTTTGAGTCCGAATGGTTTGTGCAACAACACTGCCAAAGTGTCGATTACACATTGTTAGAAACCTAAAATGAGAAAAAAAATCCAAAGTGAATTTCATTTTACTTTCATAAATTTAGTAGTGCCCCAACAAAACCTCATTGTTATATAAACTTTAGACAATGTTTTGTAGCAATACAGGAAGTCTTGCTATATTGAGTTTTCAATTGAATCTTAAATGCTTATCAAATAAGAAAACACAGAGCTGACAGCATGGAATTCTCAGACTTAAATATTGCAAGCTGGACCTCCTAAACTATGAGAAAAAGAAACCAATGAATTTCAAGGGAAAAGAAATTTTAAATAAGACAACAATGGTCTGGAATTTATCAACTAGCTTCACTCTATAAAACAGAATTTAGAAACATTTTCAGAAGTCTTTAGAATCAAGAATATCACTTTAGAATTGTTTTCTTTATGAGTAGTAGGTCTTCTAGTTTTGTACTTAGAATCGGATAAAAATAATAATTTGACCAAAAAAGCTCAGAGATATTAGCATACTGAAGTCTAGCATTAGTATTCTTAACACGATCTGGAATAAATGAAAAAACTGATAAAGCTTTTCTCTTCTATTAGAGGACTGTTTGAAATTAGCATTTCTTTCAAGAGAAAAGGGTAGCTTATGATATGTTTTCAGATCTGATGGTAAAAAGTAAATGTCATAATAATAATGAATTATGAAAGACCAAATGCAAATATAGAATGCTTTAATAAGATCCAATTTAATAAAGTCTGTAAAAATAATGGACTTTTAATAACACGGGTCACAAAAGGCAAAACAGTGGAAATTCTGGGACTAGCCACTGGTACTGGCTTATTAATTCTTAATTATGTTCATGAAAGGCAACTTAAATCGTGTGTTTTCTTATGCCTTATGATAATATTTTAGGTAACAACTGCTCTGAAATGTATGTTCTTGCTGATGAGCAAAGTCTTGTCGTCACATGCATTAGAAGGTAAATCTATTTGAAAAGACAAAAGGCATTAAATTGTCATGTGGTAAGATTCATTTGATATCCAAATTCAAAACAGAATCAAACCTCTTAATTTTTAAAGCCAATATATTTTCTGTCTATAGAAATCCATCTCAAGTTAGGCTGACTCCTTAAAAATCTGAGCTGTGACTACAGAAAGTAGATCTTGTTAAGGGCTACTAGAACTGTCAGCAAGAGTGTCAAGACAAGTTAGCACCATTGCACTAAGTTCACTGGGAGACAGGTTCATATACACATTTAGAGCAGCAATAACCAGACCTTAAGGCAATTTGAAATGACAAGGCCTTAAGAAATCCATTGTCAGCCACGAAATATCACTGCTCCCATGAAAATTCAAATCTTCACATTCCACAACTATTAGGAGATAAAAGGTGCTCAAGAAGCCTAAGCCTCTATTCCAAATTTCACAGCCATATAGCTTTAACTCGTCAATGGGGTTGTATAGAAGACTAGCAAGTTAGGATCACATTTTTCTTTTTGTTTTATAAGAAAATATTTGAAGTCAGTTTTGACCCTGATCTGATCATTGGCAACCTCTAAAATTAAACTTGTCAAAAAACAGTTGGAGTGTCATTTCTTAAAAAAAGAGAGAAAGTAAGTCCTTGTTGCTTTCACGCCAATGGATGAAGTGGATATCACACAGTAGATGCCCATCACAGTACTAGTCTCATATGAGATATTAAATTCTAAACAGGATAATCCCCAAAATAGAAAGGAGAGAAAGAAATGGGGGAAAATGGTGGGAAGGAAAGAGGAGAGAGGGAGGGATGGGCAGAAATAGAAAGGGAGAGAGAAAGACAGGCTAGCTTACTGTTTTGTTACTGTTTAGTTCTTTTTTTTTAAAGACAGGCTCTCACTAGGTAGCCCAGGCTGGCCTTGAACTCATGGTAATCCTCTTGCCTCAAATTCTCGAGCAGACTAAGTAGTTTTGGTGATTCCATTTCAGGATAATTCTATAAGCATATTTAAGACAGGTAGTTTTTAAAGGCCCGTAGTCATTGAAATAACTCCAAAACCAATAAAGTCATCAGTTTTCTACCAGGTATTGGCAAATCACTCTAACTTTTTTTTGCAGTAGACAAAAAACATAGTAACACTACATGATTGAATTACCCTAGACACACACACAAAAATATGGAGAAATATTTTAGATCTAACTATATTATAATTGTGGTACTTTCTTCCTTTTGGAAAGGTAAATGTATGCCAGTATATTTGGTGGCAGGGCCAAAATTGCGAATCCAACTGCAACCCATTCTCTTATCATTTAGATTCTGGGAAGGGATAAATGGTTTCTACAGCCACTGGATTCCCACAAACCTGAAAAGACAAGCAATGACAACTGTTCTATAATACAAGAAAATAGCTCTGTCTTTTTTCAATCACAGAATATTTGATTAAACTGAATAGAGCTATTTGAGGAATGGAATTTGCCAAATCAGCTTCCTCAAAGAAAAGCTAAAATGACAAAATTGAAAAGAAAGAATAGATGCACTCTTTAAGGGTTAAAAAGAGGGAGAAGGATGAAGATAAGAAGAGTTTAGAAAATGATTAAAAGGAAATGGTTAATCCCAAAAAGGTATGCTTTTATGTTTATTAGTTCTTGCTATTAGAAACTAAAGATGAGAAGATAAAATTATTTTAATCTAAAGTTTTAGGAAAAGATATCTGTTTGGCATATAACAGTTGAAATTTCCAGTGTCTGAAATACATCTTTTCGGGGCCAGGGAGATGGCTCAGTAAAATAAGCGCTTCCCTGGAAGCGCAAGGGCCTGAGTTCAATCCCTGGTTCCGCAAAAAAAAAAAAAAAAAAAATCTTTTCTATTTTGCTAATGAGTACAAGGATTACTAATAATCAGATAAAGGAAAAGTAATCATTTAATTCAAAATGGGACATAGTTTAGTTCCTTTCAATCAAAGTCATAACTATATAAGTCAGTGACTTAAAAAGTCAGTGACTTTCACTAAGCTGTGCTTCCTAAAATATACATTAAATGAAACCTACAAATTTATGAGGAGGGAGATGAAATTCTACACACACTTGCTGTCTATCTACTATATACAGGTACTAAAGATAGAGACATATTTAATTTTTTTAAAAGGTCATTAAACTGCCACTGCTCTAGTTAAAGGTTCCTGACTATTATACTTCAATGTGACTTAATTCAGACATGTATTGGGAATAACAATGAATTTTAAAACACTTATCTTCTTGTAAGGATGATTCAGAAACACACACACACAAAGCAACACTTAGACTTGTGTGTACAATATGGTAAGCCCTTAAAATTGGTAGCTATTTCACTACTGATGAGTATAATATTTAACATTTTTATTATCCTTACTTTTCATGACCAAGATGGTATCTCCCTAACAACATTGACAGATCTTTTTTACACAGCAAGACATATCAACAAATTGCTGACTAACCAAAAACAAAAACAGTTACTGGCTTTATTTTCATTCAGAAAAATGAAATAGTACGTATTATATTAGGAAAATTTATTTTACGTTGTTTTTCCCAATTTTAGTATATGTGCTGCTGAAGCGAGCACTTTTTTTTTTTTTTAAATGTATTTGGTACAGGGTCTCACTACGCAACTCAGACTCATAATGATCCTCCAGTTTCAAAGTCCCCAGCCTTGGGATTACAGATGTGCGCCACCACACCCTATCTCAGTGGCAGGCTCAGTGGGCCGGGGAGCAGGGGTGGGGCCAGCATGGTATGTAGTGATGGGGATCAAATCCCTGTCTCTGCATTTGCCTACATAGGTGCTTAGTCTGCTGAACTACCTCACTGGACTTACAATAGGAATTAAAAACAAAAAACAAAAAACAAAAAAAACCAACCATAATTATTGATGCTGCAGCTGTGCAATACTATAACACTGCAAACATTTAAAAGCAAATATTAAACTAAAATCACTATTTCCTTTTTAGTATATTTGCTTAATAAAAAAAAAAACTGACATAAAATTTCTAACTGCTTATCCTTAAGCTTATGAACCATTTCTCCAAAATGAAATCACTGAGTTTAAAAACAAATTATGTTTAACAGTGCTAATGGACTTCAATATTATCTGATAACCTGGGGCAAAAGTGTTTGTATGTACTTCTCAACTGCAGCTGTTTATTTATTTCTTCTGATGTCATCTTAGTGTAAGAAAACTACCCTTTAAAATATATCAAACTAGTAGTTTCAATAAGCCTTATTATTTATATGTATTTATTCAGTGTTTATTCAATTAAATTTATATGGATGGACTAAAACATCAGAAGATAAAGGAACTTAGAAATCATCTATCTACCTAGGTAATATACCACCCCTTCCCCTCATTTCCTTTAACTGGAAAATAAAGTTGAAGTCCTTTAACTTGTGAAGTAAAATTCAAGTTGCCACCTCTGACAAGCACACAAAACTACACCGGCCAAAGACTTTTGTCTTGTACCACAACATTATTATACATGTCTGCAAGTCCTTCCCATTATTCAGCTCATTTATGCATTTCTCACTGGGAATGATTTTCAGTATAGTGTTTATATGATTCTTTGTCCTTTGAGGGTACCTCTGATATTTCAGAAGTAGTCCAAAGTCTGAGAATGACAGTACAGTTCATTCTCAGAAGCATTTAAAAAGTCACAATAACTTATGATGAGCTAAATTTTAATTAAAACGATGCTTTCGGAAAAAAAAAAAAAAAAAAAAAAACTAACCAGATTAGTAAATATTTAAGTATTGGTAACATTTTTTTAAATGACTTTACGATAGGGTCTACAGGGTGTACAGAGGTCTCGCTGCATAGATCAGATGTGTAGTGATTCTTCTGTTTTCAGCCTCCCAAGTGCTGGGATTACAGGTGCATGCCACCACACCCAGTCTCAATTGCCCTCTCAGCATGCCCTGGGGACAGGGCCAGGATTGAACTTTGGTTGAAGCAATCTGCCCAAGCAGGTCCTTTAATCTACTGAGCTATCTGGCCAGTCCTAAATACTGGTAACACTATAGAGAAAGTCACTTAATGTTACTTTTATATGTGGGTGGAGATATATTTTCATGGGAATCACATGTATGCACAATTAATTACTATAGGTTTGTACTCACAAAATGAATATAACAGAAATGTTCATCAATAGGTGTTTGTTAAATTATAGTATTTTATGGACTTGAAAGGAATACTATGTAGTCATAAAAAAGCTTTTTATGAACTGATATGTATTGTCTTTAAAATATAACATTTGTGGGGGAAAAAAGCAAGGTAGTAAATAGCACATGTAATATGTGCAAACATCAAGGAAAGTATGTGGCGCATGCCTGTAATCCCAGCACTCGGGAGGCTGAGGCAGGTGGATTGTTCTGAGTTCGAGACCAGCCTGAGCTACAAAGTGAGCTCAAGGCCAGCCTGAACTGCATAGCGAGACCCTGTCTCAAAAAGACCAAAAAAAAAAAAAAAAAAAAAAAAAAAAAAAAAAAAAAAAAAAAAAAAAAGGAAAGTATGTGTTAGGTCTTTTTATATATAAAATGGTATCATATAAAAAAAAATTTTTTTTTAATGTATTTAGTACTGGGCCTACCAGGTCTCACTATACAGATTGGATTCCGAGTAATTCTCCTGTTTTTAGCTTCCCAAGCACTGGGATTATAGGCATGCACTACCATACCCAGTCTCAATCATGGTCTCTGTGCACCCTGGGGGCAGAGCCAGCATGGCATGCCAGAGTTAAGCAGGTGCTTTAATCTGCTGAGCTACTTGGCTGGTTCACAAAATGGTATCTTGATGACACAATGTTTTGGGGAAAAGAATTTAGAGATAGAGGCAAAAATATTTTATTATTTAATGCTGCTAGAGCTCTGATTAAAGTGTTTGCCAATAGTGAAACAAACATAAATGGTTGAAAATAAAATAACTTCTTACATTAAATAAAAGATGTATGAAATTTCACATTTCTAAAACTATCTCAATTACATTTGCCTTTATTAGTCTTTTGCTCAAATATATCTTTTTCATCTTGTAATCACTGGCTGTGTTTAAGCCTTCTAAACAATGTTAAAATCTGCCATTTGTAAAGATTGAATGATATTCCGCTGAGTAGATATATATGCTGCCATATTCACAGCCACTAGACATTTTTTCTAGTCTTAAATTACTATAAATAATATTAGACACAAAGCCTCAAGTATTTCTTTGGGGGGAAAAGCCCACAAAGTAGAATTATTGGGCAAAGGATAGAAACATCTAATGACTATTACTACATATCATATATTTTTTCTTTTCTTTTTGGTTTTTGTGCTGGGAATCAAATTTAGGACCTTGTGCTTGCCAGGCAGGCACTATGCCCCTGAGCTATACCTCTGGCCACATTACATTTCTAAAATGATGGCATAATGACTTTCCATGAAAATAGAAATATTTTATCTTTGCTATAAATACAACCAAATGAAAATAATTTTATCCTTCATTTTTATTTTATTTATTTTTTGCGGAACTAGGGATTGAACTCTGGCCCTTGTGCTTGCCATGCAAGCACTTATTCTACTGAGCCATCTCCCCAGCTTTTCTTTATTTTCTAAAGAATATAAAATAGTAACAGGTAAAAAAAAAATTAGAAACAACGTAAGATTTCACCAAAGTAATAGAAATTCAACAATGGCTGCTGAATTACATGATGCTTATCTTCAAATTAAATGTTCAGATTATCAGATATAAGTGTGTAAGATTCATTTTAAAAAGAAAAAAAAAGTAACAAAGAAGTTATAAGACATTCAAGAGTTAAAAAAAAAATTAAACGTTACCTGCTCCTTTCATAAGACCAGTAGAAATTGACAATACACTGAAGGCAATTTTAAGCAAACAGGATAAAATTTGGGAGAACTTAGCTTTCCCAGCAACAGTAAACTGTTAAATGATGTCAATAAATTTGTGGAGTTTTAAATATCTACATAACTTATTCTCATCTTCTTGTGGGGATAGAGTGGTGTCTGGGATCAAATGCAGGTCCTCATGGATAACAGGCAAATTACCACTGAACTACATCTAGCCAGCCACCCCTACCCCACAAACTATGTAATTTCTTAATCTCCTTGTTATCTATAAATTACTCAAGGTGAAATGCTTTGAGGTACTGACAATTTAATGAGAGGGTACAGATAATTATAAGGGGCTAATTTGTATCAATATGAGGAGGGGAACAGTAATGGTAAGTAGATAATTGACTTTATCTCACCATTTTGTTGAGCATTCCTAATCTGAAAATCCAAAACCTGTTATCAAAAAATTTCAGATTCTGAAGCATTCTGGATTTTGGATTGAGGATATTCACTGAATAGGTTCGTTTTGGGTTATTTCAACATGTCTTAATGTATGCAAATAAACGAAAACCCAAAACCTGAAATCTGAACACTTCTTATCCTAGGAATCTCAATATTGGCTCAACTTAGAAATCCTATAATCTTGGGAGGAAAAATAGAGAACATTTGGTCCAATCATTTATCAAATGCAGAAATAACATTCTATAGCAATACAAAAAAAGATTAATTTCCAAGAGCTGTGTAAGAAAAATATATTAAATGCTGTAACATTTCTATATTGTTTCCTATAAATCAATAAATATTTTTAAAATGCTTACTAAATATATGACATGATTTTTGTCCTTAGAACACTAAGAATATTCTGTCTTTGATAAAGGTAGGGAAAACTATATTTTAAGGACAATATAATAATAGCTATTAGTATAATAGCTACTTAATAGCTGTCTATGGCTATTTGGACAATTACAGGGAAAGGAAACTTGGACAGCTTTCAAATAGGAACCAATTTTCACCAGTCTACCCATGTCTTAGTATACCTAGTGTGTTACTATATTTTTTGCATTAATGAATCAATTCACACTTTCATAATCTTTATTTCCACTACCACAGTGTTGAACATATTATTTTACTTTTCTTCTTCCAACTATATCTGAAGTCAGCTTAATTAAAAGATGATCAGTGTAAAAATTACCATGATCTCCAGGGCTCCTTTCACTGTGCACCCACTGTCACAATATCATTCAGACCTTCAAACTCACGTTGATCCAAAAAGCACGTATCAGTAAGATGACCCTCAGTCCCTTACAAAATCTAGAAAAACTGCTTTGACAAATGGCTTATGAGTATTTGGGATTAGTGTTGACGAATACGTGGAATAGATCATTAAGAACACATAATAACTAGCTGGGCATGGTGGCAGGAGCACTACAAGTCTGAGGCCAGCCTGGGCAACTCAGCAAGACCTGTCTCAAAATATAAAATACTGGGAGGAGGGGCATGTAGCTTAATATGAAGACCCTGGGTTCAATTCCCAGTACTGGTTCAATTTACAGTAGAAAAAAAGAAAAACGAGATAGGAAGGAAGGAAGGAAGGAAGGAAGGAAGGAAGGAAGGAAGGAAGGAAGGAAGGAAAGAAGGAAGGAGAAAAGAAAAGAGAAAACAAGCAGACAGAAAGAAACTCTATATGCCTGACACTAGTTGATAATGACCCTACTAAACTGAATTCTTGAGCATTCCATAAGATTAGATTATCTAGACTTCAGAGAGGCATGAGGAGATGTTTCAAGGGATCTTTCAGGATAAGATTCAGAAATATAGACTGAGTTCATCTGTTACCACAAAATTGTATAGTGCTACAAAATGGAGAGTGTTTGGAAATAGTTAACCACTTGGCTTCATCCTGGCAACATTTTCATATATCTGAGACAAAGAAATAAGATATATACATATAAAGAAATGCACTGAGTACTTATTCTTTCAAATCAATTCTATCACTTAATTCTAATAATAACTGTTTAAGGAAGGTGGTCTTATCACCATTTTATGATACAGAAACTATATCTTAGAAAGCTTAATGCAATTTGAAATGGAACCTTTACTATATACCTCATGGAACTGTGACAAGATTAAATAAGATAATAAAAGTGAGTATTAAATTAGTTCACATACATACTGTCTAGCACTGTAATTATGTGCATAGTTAACAGTTACTATATGTGTTCTGATTTTTTACAAAAGCAGTAGCAATAGTCTTACTCTTAGTTATTGATACTTTTCCAATAGAAGGATGCCCCTTTTTAAAGGACTACCAGGGCCAGTGAGATAGCTCAGAAGACTAAGCACCTGCTTAGGCAAGTGAAAGGGACCAGGGTCCAGTCCTTGGTACCTCATGCTCCACCAGCTCCACCCCTGGGCATGCAGTGAGTGAGTCCGGGTGTGGTGATGCATGCCTGTAATTCCAGTGCTAGGGAGGCTGAAAATAGGAGGATCACTGTGAGTCCAAGCTGCACAGTAATACCCTGTACCAAATACAGTAAAAATAATAAAAAAAAAAAGTATCATAAACGTGGAAGACAATTCTAAACAACTGCCTTTCAGGGTGAAGGAAGTGAAAAGGAGGGAAATGGTGATGGCTTCACTAGGTACTTCCTATTAAAATCACTCTAACTCATCCACAAGCTAGCTAGGGCAGCATGCTACAAACAATCTACAAATTTTCATGTAGTTTTAAAAGGAAAAGTTTTCTCATTTCTTATTTTTTAATTGAAAATAATTTTGTGTCTAAGTCATAAGCTTAAAGCTAAAAGTTAAAGGTCCTGTCAAATAGTTCAGCCCCCCTACTTTTATAGATGAATAAAAGACTGAGAAGTATTATACCACTTGCCTAGTATCACTTGTTCTTTGTATTTTCAACATGACTGAGCCTTACCTCTTAATTGCTCAACATTTTATGACATCTGATAGCATAAACAAAAATAAATGGCTGTATTGAAAAATAGTTTAATAAAAGAACATCAACTGACATTTAAATATATGAAGGTTTTTCTTTAGATGATAGTAAGTTCATACATGCATACTTTTCATAACAGCCATGTATACTGCAACCCCTCATTCACTATGGGGACTGGGCAACCTAATTCCTCAGACTGAGGCACTGAAATCAAACCTTCTTCATTTCCCATGTACTCCAATCTCATTCCTTCTTCAATTGAGGTCTATAGAAATGTATACATCAAATAGGACATTTTTTTGTGTGTGTGTTACTCATGTATTAAGGAAAAGAAAAGTGCACGGAAGAGCCTAGTTAAGAGTTTTTAAGTTGTTGCTGTGGCTATAGAATGAGTTAGCCAACAGCAGAACAACTGACAGATGGCTTTAAAAAATCTCTACAGTGAAGCCTTTATCAGTCAACCCTAAAAAAACTATCATTATTTTCTATTGCCCTAATGCTATCAAGTTCATTTCAACATGTTTCAGGAAAGGACACCAATTCTATTCCCTAATGAGTTAACCAAATATATAAGAAAAAGATTTCACTTCATTGTCCAATTCCAGACAAAGAAGAACTTGTCAAATGTTGGGCAGTAATATTTGATGAACAGAACACTACACTTATTGGGCACTAAAACTTCAGAGGAGTCATTTTCTACATATAACTTTATATGACTGAAAGGCATGTTTCTTTTATAATTTTACTACCAGCAGTCATGAAAGATAACAAATATACTATTAAATAGCATAGGTAAAAATTCTTCAGAAGCAACCATGAATATAAAAATTATTAATGACATAGTAATTAAGAAAAACCTACTGAAATCTTTCAATTTCAGGCAAGAAGAAAAGCCAAACCCATGATAAAAATTATACTATATATTCTTTAAGGTATTTCATTTTACAAAATACTTAGGAATCAATCTAACAAAAGAAATATATAGTGAAAATTGCAGTACTCTGAACAGAGAAGCTAAAAAGGATTTCAGAAAATGGAAAGACATTCCTTGCTCCTGGATAGGAAGAACCAACATTGTAAAAACAGCCATACTCCTAAAATTGTTATACAGATTCAATGCAATCCTGATTAACATACCATTAGTATACCTCACAAAGCTAGAGAAAATATTCCTAATGTTCATCCGGAAATAGGAGAGACCTGGAACAGCAAAAGCAATCCTGGGCAATAAAGGGAAGGTAGGAAGCATCACAATCCCTGACTTGATATTACACTACAAAGCTACTGTGATAAAATCTGCATGGTACTGGCAAAAAACAAACAAACAAACAAACAAACAAACAAAAAAAAAAACAGACTTGAGGATCAATGGAACAGATCAGAAGATGAACACTTATTCATTTTTATACTTGACAAAGGGGCCAAACTTGTTCACTGGACAAAAGCTAGCCTCTTTAATAAATGCTGTGGGGAAAAACTGGCTTTCCACATGGTGAAGGCTAAAATTAGTCACAAGTCTATCATCACGCACTAAACCAAAGTAAAAATGGATCAAAGATTTAAATATTGGGCTGGGGAGATAGCCACTTGTCTAAGCACCCAGGTTTGATGCCCAGTACCACATGCCATGCTGGCCACTGAAACCATGTGTGGTGTCACAGGCTTGTAATCCCAGTGTTTAGGTGGCTGAGACAGGAGGATCACTATGAGTCCAAGCTGCGTAGGGAGATTCTGTACCAAATAAATAAATAAATACATAAATATTTGATTTAAATACTAAAACAGAAACATTAAATTTACTGGAGGAGAAACTAGGTAGAAATTTTGAAGACACAGGGGTAGAGAGCTCATGAATAAAAACCAAACTGCATGGAAAAAAATCCAACAATTGAAATCTCATCTTTTAAAAAAGTTTCTGCATGTCAAAAGAAATCATCAACAGAATAAAAAGAAAACCTATTAATTGGGGGAAAAAAATAGCTGACTGTCCCTTAGACAAAGGACTTCTATTTAGAAAATATAAAGAATGAAAAAAATAAAAAAACAAGCTAGGCCCTCAAACTTCAAAGACCCAATTCAATAATGGGCATCTGAGATAAATAAGAAATACAAATGGCAAATAAACATACAAAAAAAGTTTGACAAAACTGGTCATTCAAGAAACACAAACTAAAACCACATTATGATCCCATTTCACCCCAGAAATAATGGATTTAATAAAGAAGTCAGCCAGTAACAAATGCTGGAGGGGTGTGGGGATAAATGAATCCTTCTTCACTGCTGGTTGGAGTATACACTGGTACAACCACTATGGAAATCAGTGTGATGATTCATAAAAAAGCTAGGATTGCCATTCAGCCTAGCAATTCCCTTCCTCGGTATTTTTCCAGAAGAACTGAAAACATCATACCACAACAATATTTGTGCACCTATGTTTACATCAGTACAATGTATAATAGCTAAACCTAGGGCTGGGGAGATGGCTCAGTAGAATGAGTGATTCTCTGGCAAGTGCAAGGTTCTGAGCTCAATCTCTGGTTCCATTAAAAAAAAAAAGCTAAACCTTGCAAAAACCCAAATGCCCATCAGCTGATGAATGGATAAAAAAAAGACAATGGAATATTACTTAGGTATAAAGAAAGATAAACTCAAGGCTTTTATAGGTAAAAGCTAGACCAACTGGAAATCACACTCACAAATGAAATAAATTAGACCCATGTATAAACATTATATTGTCTTGCTAGTGTAAGAACCTAAAAGTAAATAAAATTGAAATGCTACAATAGATACTATGAAAGAGAAAATACCTGTTCAAATGGAAGGAACACCTGGGATGAGGAAAGGGGCAAAGGAAGGAAGGGAAAAACATTTATTTATGTATATATACAGGATAGCATAATTGAACTGCTGATTTCTGCTAGTCTATTGAAAGGAGCAGCTAACTCCTATATTATTTTTTCTTCTCTTCTCCTTTTTAAATTAAGCAATTGTCACTTTTAAAAAAAAATTCTGCATGCTTATATCTAGTAATCTAAACTAATTTGAAAGACAACATTATGCAATATAACAACCATTGCTGAACTATTATTTTATTTAGTGAAATCCTGTATTACTTATATTTTTTTACTATTTTTATTTTCATTAAAATAAAAATAATTTCATTTTATTATTATAATTATTATTATTTTGTATTTAGTACAGGGTCTATGGGGTTTCACTACACAGATCGGACTTGTAGTGATTCTCCGGTTTTCAGCCTCCCAAGTGCTGAGATTACAGCACCACGGCATCTCAACAAACGCCAGGGGTGGGGCCAGCATATCATAGAACCCCAGTCCCTGTGTCTATCTAAGCAGGCGCTTTAATCCACTTCAGCTATCTGGCCAGCCCTTGAATTTCATTCTTTTTTTTTTTAATTAATTTTAAAGAGGAAAAAAAGATACAACAGCAATGAAACAGTTTCAAAGCAGGTTAGTACAGCAGTTGCAATAATTAATACATTGAATATTGTTATCTTCATAGTAGTTATTCAGAGGACAATATTTCATTTTAGAAATGTCTTATTTTTAGAATTTGTTTCATTAGATAAGTAGCATTTTGTAACACTAGACCAACTAACTACTTGTGGAAACCAGAGTTTTAAAAATCTATATACCCTAAAATATAAGAACCTATTAAGAGTGAATATTTGTACATAATTGTACATTAGTACATGTCAAGGTATCACAGAATAGGAAAGCATTCAGCAACAGAACACAATGGTGTCAAGGCTCAGACTTCAAAAGTCTTGAGAAGGCAATGATTTCTTTTAATTCTGGGCTTTCGTATTCAATGTACTAAGAATATTAAAGCCTGAATAATTAGATGAAAGACCAAAGAGAGTAGTAATACAAGTAGAATAATAATGAAGTGCACGAGAAAAAGAGACTTGGTAAAACTTTCCAATGTTCTTTTGGGTTCCTTTGTCACTATCAACTTTGTATACTGTTCTTTTCTAATAGGAGCTTCATACAGACTATACAGAAACAACTGAATCTGAGTTAATGTGTATTTCCTACATAACATTAATCAGAATAACAGAAGGGAAAAAACATGATTTCTCCCATCCCACTAATGCTGTGAATCAGATGAAATACATATACTATTAGGCAAGCATGATCTTAAGACTAGGTACTAGAATGGTAAGTATCCAAATAAATATGCATTATTATATGCATATATAAAATATGTATATGTAATATATAATGTAATATATAAATATATATTTGTGCCTATAAACTAGTGATTTTAAATGTTTTAAAAGGACATTTTAAAAAGGATAATCTTTTTTAAAAGTGAAGAAACACAGTTTAACTATCATCTACATAGACTGTCTTATTCTCAGTCCTAAAAGGTCATCACCTTTTATCAACCTTCCTCTTCTTCCTTTTAGTACTACTAGGAAAGTATTCACAAGTGCACTCCTGGACAATGCTGAGCAGTAATTATGACTTGCTGACAAAGAGATATGAACAATTACTGAGCCCATTCTGAAACCCTACACTAATAAAGTCATTAGATGCTGCCCTTGCCATGATCCTTCTAAAAGCTTCTGAAGTTACAAGAACACACCGCATTGTTTGCAGGGACAATTGCTGCTGGCAGAACACAAACCTTGAGTTAAACCATGCTGCAAATTGATCTTGACATTCTGTTAAGACCGCCACTAAAAATCAAAAGCAGAGGAGAAAAGGAGAAAATGAGTGGGTAGGATGTAATCATGGAACAGGAGGGGTTCCTCCTCACCTTCTCTCCTCCCTCTTCACAAAACAAACCAGGGAGAAAATGACAAACTCTCCTGGTGTTTTGGAACCTTTATTTTACGGCATTAATTAAACCCTTGACCTGGGATGGTTAGGATGGCAATACACTTCCTTTAAAAGTACTGGAAAGAACATGTTTCACTAAAAGAATAAAGAAGTTGGGGGGAAATCTGGCATGAAGGCTCTTTAGTCTTAGTACTCTGACCACAATATGTTCATTTGTTTTATCAGCTACCTCTGCAGAATCCATATTTGCTCTTGGGGTAGCAGCTGGAAATTAGCACTTCTTGTGTCCCCATGCAGACCCCACACCTGGGCTGTATTTGCTGAATCAAATGGATACTCAGGGTTAGAGTAACATGGTCAGCTAGGCTTCAGGCAGCATGAAACACTAAGTAGTTTGTAATTAAGGATAAGCCACTGTGAATATAGTTAATTACTGAGATGGAAAGTACAGATGAAGACAGCCTATTGATAATAACTGTTTTAAGTAAATTAACTCTTGCCAAAGAATAAGTAATGTGGAAAACTATTACTTGAACACTAAGGTTAACAAGTACCTGTCATAGTAGGACAGGGCAGCACTGGAAGTTTGCAGTAACCTGAAATACTGTACCCAAGGGCACTAAGTTAAAAGGCTAATATCTATAGGTAGTAGAATTTGTGTAAATATTCATTCCATGATTACATACTAACTATGTACAGAAAATCTAACACAGTGCTCTGCACATGTTATGTGTGATCTGTAACCCAGGCACTACTGCAATTCCTAGGGAACTGTTTGCAGTTACTCCAAACACTGCTTAGAGAACTGTACAATGTCTGTGTTAACAGTTTGTAGTATATTGCTAATGTGTGAAACACTTTCACCTCAGGAATTTAGATATAAGCAACTAATTCTTCAGTATTCCTGACTGCCTGATTACTCATCTAAGACTAAGTCAAATTCAATGTTTTGATTTTAAGATTTTTAGAATCAGATAATTTATATCAGCACCTGCATTTGTTTTTTGGGCCTTCCTGGTTAGAAAAGATGTTTACTAGTCCAGTTACTACTAGCTAATATTGTGATTTACTGTGCCACATATGTGACATACTTCCTTGATAAGTAACTTCAGCCACAAACCCCTTCAATGTGGAGGGCATTTGTATCAATGTTTCCATACACCTGGTACATATACAAATAACTTTAGGAAAGCAAAGGCTCACTGTACTGATGCTTGTATGGTATTACTTACAGTTTATTTGATGCTGCCCAACTGAAATGTGCCTAAGCTCAGTGTATCTTACCTAGCACTTTAATCCCATGGACATGTTTACTTTAACCATGTCACTACCACTGCAGAAGTTCATTTGGGAGGCCAAATGCTGAAGAGTATCCTAGAGTCCTGGTGAAGAACCAACTGTGGAATCACTATGGCTTATGTAGGTGGAAATTCAACTCCCTTTCCAGATGGCCTGGGGATACATGGGACACATCAACATAACCATGATGTTTTGGGGCTCTACAGGGCCAGCAGAAAAGATATCCAACTGATCATTTTTAGTTCATTTTGCAAGGAGAATGAACACTAGTTTTATTAGTCCTACTGATGTTTGTGGCTACTGAGGAAGAGCATGACACAGTTGGAGAACTGTGACAGTATTTTTACTGCTCTAGCTATTACTCAAGCTGGTTCTCTCATATTTTTTAGTAAGACTATTAGGGATCATTACTAACAAAACTTTTTAAAAGAAACTGTATAAACCAATAAGATTATAGATAGCACCCTCTGAGAAATGACAAGCTAACAGGCATATACACAATAACTGTACAATGTGCTAAGTGCTATAATACACACCAGTACAGCATAGGAGTATATGGAAACATAGAGAAAGTGCATTTTAACACAGACTGAAGCAAGGACGGGAAAAGGCAAGGCTTTATTAATAATTTTTTAAAGCTTATTTATTGATTTGGTAAAGGGTCTCACTATGCAGCTCATGCTTGTTGTGATTTTCCTGTCTCAGCCTCCCCAGCACTGTGATTACAGGCATACACCACCACACCTGGCTTAAGGCAAGGCTTCTTGAAAGTGGTATTTTTCATAAATTTTATGAAATTATCCTTTCATATCTAAGACATAATTCACAAAGAATACAATATACTCAAAATATTTTTATTGTACTAATTACATTAAAAAAAGACATCTGATCTCCGTTCACTGCCTATTTATAAACATATCTCAGAACTGGGATGAATTAATAAAAAAATTTCTTTGAGATTACCCATCCCAGTTGATTGAACTTAATCTTTGATCTGGTTCAGACCATACAGGATTACACTGGCTGGCCAGCTCTCTCTCTTCTTTCTTTTCTGTACAATTATCTCAACCACTGACCCTTCATTCCAGATACTAATTATGATGTTTTAAATACCTCTTCCCTTTAACAAAACAGAAAAATCTGAAACCTGATAGACTATGAATACTAGTAATACAAAAATCTTCAAATAGAGTAAAATTCTAACTTTACCTTTCCATGCTTCATTTCTTTCAAATCCTTCTTTAAGTCCTCGGGTACAGCAAGCCTCTATGAAATTCACAGCTTGTATATAGCTCATATTATATATTAGCTCTTTGTCTGTTTGTCTTGTTTACTATACCATGAGTGCCAGGGTTAGTATTGTATCTCGTTCAAGGTATATATCTTGGGTTATATTCCAAGTTCATAGCACCATTCCTGGTTAATATTAGATTTTTAGTGAGTATTTACTCAAATGAACATGAAGAAATACGCACTTAAAGATTATTTTTAGTCACATCCAGAAGACATTTTATATAAACTCCTTATTTACTAATAGCTATTTCTTTTTACCTCTTTTATTTACAGATATAGTCTAATATGTACCTATCTGCACCACTGATCAAATGGCAATTTAAATTATGACTTTTAGCACCTTTTAAGATTACCAGTGGTTTTCACCTATTGCTTTAAGAAAGAAGGATCCTTGTAATCCCAGCACTTGGGAGGCTGAGGCAGGAGAATTGTTGCAAGTGCAAGACAGCCTGGGCTACAAAGTAAGCTCAAGGTCAGCCTGAACTGCATAGCAAGATCTAGTTTCAAAAAGCAAGAAAGCAAGCAAGAAAGATCCTGAAGCCAGGAGTGGTGGTGTACATCTATGACCCCAGCACTTGGGAGGCTGAGGCAGGAGGATTAAAAGTCAGTTTGAGGTCAGACTGGGCTACACAGAGATTTCAAAGCCAGCCTGAAGTACACAGGGAAACACTATCTCAAAAACAAATAAATCTTGATATCCAACTAGACATGGCTGCCAACAAGACTACAGAATTTTCTAAGAAAGCAAGCCCATTTATATATGCAACACTATAATTATAAGCAATATTCTTATATGGAATTAGATACATTTATTGGCTAAATACTTACTGAGCTTCTTTCTTGTACAACTTTTTCTTTTTTATTAGTATGTGTCTACAGTATATAATTATATTCCTTGGAAGTTTGTAGATGTACATAACACAAAATATCCCTTTCCCCTCACTCTCAACCCCATTAACATTTCTTCTCCTAGAATTATTTTTTTAAAGTGCCTTACTTAACAAGACAATACATGTAAGTCCTTCTAAAAGTTCACAATCCAGTTAGGGAGCAGACAGACACTAATCATTACTGCTAAAGTTTGATGTCTTAGTTCATATTTTGAATGTTCCATATGTGATCTAGAAATGTTATATAGACATGGGTTGGTCAATATAAGTATTCAATTTAGAAAGAAAGTTATGAGAATCATTTTACAAGTTGAAAATCCAAAGGATCAACATCACAGGAGCTATAACAATCTACAGAAATTTAGTTTTATTTGCTTTTGCTTATTAGAGAAATCAGGGTATTAGTTTATTATAACCAGTGACACTTATATTCTAGTAACTTTACCAATGCTTTCACTTAGTTCAGTTACTCACTCAGGAGAAATTAAGAATTATATTGTGATTAGAGGACTAAAGTTTCTTTTTTTAAATTTTAATTAATTAATTAATTTATTTTATTTTATTTAAGTTAGAGGACTAAAGGTTTCTATGGGCTGAATCATACTATTGCTTAAGCAAAACTATATTTTGTTTAGCAAGTTCCTTCCTATTTTAAGACACAAATCTTCAGAGGTATAAGACTACATGGGAGATCTAGAAAGCAATTGATGAAACAGTTGAAGGCTAAACAGCTCAAAGGGCCTGGACTCTGTAGATTTATATGGTTCATCTGAGCTAGGAAGACCAAAAGAACTGGCTACTAGTAATTTATTTCCGAACTATTACATTTATCATAAAGAGATCACAGTTAAGAGAAAACCCCAAGCAACAACCTTACTTCTGATGCCTAGAAATCTGTTTTGCATTTCACATATTAATATGTCCCATTTCAGCTCTCTAGTAACACTCAAATGTAGCAAAGCAACTTTTGATATGTAGAACACTGATGAATAAAGATTTGTGTAAGCAGGCTTCTACTGAACTGAAATTGGAAGTTTGAGGTTTTGTCAGTTGAAGTTAAAAGCATCAAATAAATGATACAACCAGTTTACATGATAAACATTTTTGGACAAATGTGGCATAAAATTCTAAGATCAGCAGGTAAGTTAATCAGACAATTTTACTTACATAGATCTATCATATGTGGTAACATAATTGTGGCTAAGCTAAATCCTTTTTGAAAGAAATGTATCGGCCTAATTCTCTTACAGTTTCATATAGCAAATGGAACCTACTTTTACTCTTTTTGGACTATGGCACTATTTTTAACTTTTATAAGGTATTTTTTGTTTGCCTGAACAGTAATAATGATGCAATTGTACATTAAAAGTAACTATCATTTTGTTACTCTAATATAAAGTGGCACATAAGTTAAAACAGTTTTAAGTTTGTAATAAGAATTGAGTTAGATTTTGAATGCCAATTATCTTAAATTTAAGAAATCTTTTCATTGTCTTTCTTTGCAATGTCCCATTTATTTTATCTATGTTTGTTAGATAGAATTCCTAGATGTTTCTATTTAGTCTATAATATCATGTCTTTTTATTTTCATGACATCTAATCATGGGATATATTTTTAAAATATAGACTAAAATATCTCCCATACTCCATAGTCAGTTCTGCACCTCATTGAAAAATAGCTCTAAAGCCTTAAACAAGGGCTTTATTTAGTGTTTTTAAAAAAGTGTCATAAGGAGTTAATAGGACACAGCTGTACTAGCTCTTTCTAATAAGCAGCTTCTGTCGCTTTGGTCACCACAGGTGTCTCTGTAACCTGCAAACTCTTATTACTAGTGTATCAAAGTTGTGGTACTTAACAGACTTCTTTAGTAAAACATAACAAAGCAATTACATGGCTGTTGATTGCCAGTCATAAAAAAAAAACAAAAAAAAAAAAACCTCAAACACTGTTTTTCAAAAGAAACTACACTGCAATTTTTTGTCATTGTAAAGTAAAAGGAACTAAGGAATTAAATGGAGGATAGAACAAAATAACAGCAGGTAGCCTTCTGAACTTAGCCACTACAGATGGTTTAGAAATAGTGTTTCCTTCTCCATCAAGTTGTGGATAAAAGGAAAGGAGGAGATTCCTTACTGCCAGTGAATGGCAAAAGATTTAGCCAATCTCCCATCTATATATTTTGCCTCATGAAAGACCTTCGATGCTGCATTTCTATCTGTTTTTGGCACTGCTTTCATCACCTTTAACTGAGTGTGAATAATAACCTGATTTAATTTAAACAAATACAGGTGTTAAAGGTTCTTTATTTATGTATAACAGGGAACATTTCCAAGGCAGAACGAAATCATCCTAGGAAATTTCCTAACCATTTGCTTAAAGAAATGAAGTATTAGATGAAAAAATTGCTTCAACATTCTTCCGCTTCACATTTAGGGGAAGAATCATCTTTCTATTCTGATTCAGACTGCATAAAACAAAGTCTGAATAATGATAAAAAATTCAGTGAGTCATAGAATAAGTAAAAGACAAATTGAATGATTTCTAATTGTTCTATAATTGCTTAACTTATATAACTACAATAGGATTTGAAATGAATTAATTTAATCTCCTTGTTTATAAACTAGTAGTAGCCTATGGTTATGACTGCGTTAACACACCTAAAGTAGCATCATGGAATGTTATGACTACTTGTGTAATTATACACAATGAGGAAAACTCAAATAGGCAAAATATGAAAGAATAACTCATTATGCACAGATACTATGATTACTCAACTAAAACTTACACTGAAAATAGGAAAGAGATTTTTTTTTTTTATTGAGAATATGGATGCATTGTGGCTGTGTGCAAAAGAATGTGTGCAATAAAGCGACCACATCAATTAGCATATGCTAGAATTAAGCTATTACCACTGTACCAGGCTGATACAATATGTCCTACCTTCTTCATTGGTGTTATTTTAAAAAATAAACTTATCACTAGGATTATATATTAATTTTCTTTGCCTTTATGAATCATAAAAACAATTTTTTAAATAAAGCCTATAACAGAGAAGAAATAGACCCCACCTTATTGCAACTGAAAAAAAAAAAGAACAAAATGATGTATTTTTGTTGCCAGGTAACTTTTGAATTTAAGAAGTCTGTTTAAATTGTTATATTTTTAAAATTATAAATAACCAGCTGAAAACAGGAGGATCACTATAAAGCCTAAGCTGCATAGTGAGACCTTGTACCAAATACATAAATGAAAAAAAATTATAAATAACCACGTTATCTATAACCAGAAGCTTTTATCTAAGAAAATATAATAGAATTTAATGCTGAGGATGAAAAATGTTTATGATAACAAGAAGTCAAACACAATGATGACTTTTAAACTTTGTAAACAGAAGCCCAACTTTTAACTTGTGAACAAAAGTATTACCTTGCTCTGTTGGCATCCTTTGTCAGATCCCAAGCCCAGGTTATAAAATTTTGACTCAGATAAGAAACAATGGATTCAGCACAAAGCATTTGTGAGCAGAACACATTGGTTAGTACACTTTCATCATGGTGGAGGTAGATAGCAAGAAGCTTTCTCTGAAAAGATAAGAAAACAGGGATCAATTAAAACTTCTATTAATGTAAGATTTACTAGATTTTGTGGAGGTATAAGAGTATACGTACAACAAACGCAAAAATGTTAAATGCTGTTTCCCCTAAGAATACCAAACATTTGGGGTTCCTAAAGCATCTACTAGTCAGAATAAATTTTGACTCCTTATACTCTAAAGAGGCAGGAAGATTATATCTAGTATTACAGAATGCCATACCATCTCATCTTTCTGTTAACATGTACAAGCCTATTCTGAACAGAAATGATAACACCATTGCAGTTCCTTTAAAGTGGATTTATCATTCTTTACATGTAATGCAAGTTTTTGTGTTATGAAAAAATATTAGCTCTGCATTATTCAACTATACAGAAAAAAAAAATACTCATTAAAACTGGATAGCCAAATCCCTTTTGTGTTTTTAATGTTTTTCATCAGACACTGAATAGTCCATTCTATACGAAAGGAAAAGTTATGAAATGAAGGTTTTACTTCCACAGCTAATTTGAAATCTCTTAACATGTTCTCATATTGAAGTCATATAATATTTAATTGCTTTTTTTTTTTTTTTTTTTGATGGAACTGGGGATTGAACTCGGGCCCTTGTGCTTGCCAGGGAAGCACTTAATTCCACTGAGCTATCTCCCTGGCCCTTAATTGCCTTTTGAAAAGATAGAAGAATTATCAGTCCATGTAAATTCTTTACAGTTTGTTTCAGAAACTGTCTAATGTGGTTTGTCAATGGAAATTCTTCTTTCATTTTTCCCTTGATGAAAATTTGCCTTTAAGAAATAACATCTGCTCTCTTTTTAAAAGTGTCCTCTGTGATGGTTGGATATTCAATAAGATAACTGAAATACAACTAAAATTAATCAGGACAGTTTACAACATGTTGGCTTTAATAACAATGAAAGGACCTAACTTCTCATTGACTAACTTCTTGCTATTTTATAGAAGAGCTGAGTTTAAGAATGGACACATTAATCAGGAAAAGATAAAATTTTATGGTATAACATACATAACAATCTGAAATTTTGTCAAAGGAGAATTTCAAGGAAGCTTTATTATATTTCCTTTCATGTTAAGTGAAGACGTAATGAAAATAAATGAAAACTTGTTATGTGAGATTACAAATAAAAGGCACTTATGGAGAAATAAATGTAAGGCTCATGCTAATGGAGGGTTTTAAGTCTGATGCTTGGAACTATCTTGATCAAGAACCCAAATTATAATTATAGAAAAGTAATCATTAAAATAGATGAATAGAGGTAGGTAGATTTAGATACCAAAAAAGCATGTATTATGATGAGACATGCTCTTAGTTATTTTTGGAACTATTATCTGCATTAATATTTGGAACAAAACTGTAAAATAGTACTCATTCCAATTTGAGGAAACTGATTTACCCTAAATTCTACAGCTAATTTGTAAGAAATACAACTGGAAATGGAACCTAAATTATTGGGAACCAAGTCTAGTGTTCTTTCTCTGATATTACAGTGTTAGCAAGGAAATCAAATACACTGTATATAGTCAAGGCATGTGGGAGCTTTCACACAACAGATGCCCAGACGGCAGACTGTTTATAACATCAGTGCTTCTGAGCCTCAGAGACAGCATGTAATGGGAGTAAGGACAGGACTCCTGTGTATAAATAGTTCATCTGATTTCACCCTTCTTCTCTGTGTTAATTCAGACATTCATTTATTCAACAAGCCATTTGTTGAAATACACATTGTGTGAGGCCCAGCAGGAAGCACAGGAGATAAAACAGTGAACAAGAAAGACTCAGGGTTCCTTGTCTATGTTGATGTTTATAGATAACAGTAGCTGGGCTTCTAGGAAGTTAATAATCAGACACATTGTTGGAGAGATACTTACCTAGTAAATTTGACTTATCCTTTAAGGCTCAAAGCAAATGCCTTTATGAAATGTTCCCTGATTCCTTCAGACAGAGTTAAGAGCTTCTTTTCCAGTGCCTCCAGCTCTTCCTATTAGTATTATAATTATTGGCCATTTCGTCTCTAGCCTAACTCTCTCAAGGTCTAGGACTGGGCCTCTTTCAGTTTTCTTTACATCCTTAAACTAACATGAGTTCCAGCTCGTTCCATAGAAAAAATGTGAATGTTGATATTAATTCTAGTTCCCACTTCCCAGGCAAAAATGCCAATGACAATGTTTTGAAAAATCAGTTTTAGTAAACGAATCAAGAATCTGCTGCTTTAGGGAAAGGATGGTGAACCCCACAGCACTAACAAATTCAGAGCTTCTCTTCTTGAAGCTCACTAGCTGAATAGACAGAGGGATGTCAACCTCTAATTCTGCTTTATCGTATCTCAGCAACTACATTTAATGAGACACTGGGAACAAGAGAGCTGTCCACTATTAAAGCAGCATATTTCTAACCAAACAATAGCAATGGCTAAATCTTTAAAATGCCTATTTCTCTCAAGAACACTGCAATAGAACACTTAGACTTTGGGAAAGAGATTAGTAATTTACATCACTATCTCACTGATTTAATTTAAATGCTATTCCAAACTAAATGCACATGTGCCCAAGAGACTACTAAGAAACCCAACATGCAGAGTTCCCTATAAGTGCAGCCGACAGTGTTGACTGAAACTAAACTTGGAAATCCAGGGCACTAATGCACAATATCAAGCAATAAAACAGCATCTCTTTGGCAATATTTAATTTTAAAAAGAAGAAAGATGCAGGCGAAGATCAGGCACTGTCTGTTTTGGAGGATCAACCACTCTGCATTTCAAAGCATTGGTCCCTGCAATATCCAGGTTACTGTGCTAGAATCTCGACTATTATATCGCAGTTGTGAGAGGGAGGGCAAAGATGTGTTTACTCAGTGATTAGGCCCTTAGAATAAGCCTCTAGCTCCTAGAGAGACAGCTCACCACTTATTCATTTGGGCCAATTCACAAAGCCTAGGAAGATTAAACATCCATGCTGAGAAGACAAGCGAATGCAGACGGTGAAAAAGAAATAAAAATTCTTTAAAAACTCTGAGATGACTTCATTATTTTTCCACAAGGAAACTTTAGGAAAGTGTTTAGTTAGAGAAAAACCCACATTGACCTCTCTCTAAACCCTTAATCTTTCCTTTGTGGTGGCATTGCTTTGTGGTAAGCGACTGGCTCGCCTTGCCCCTCTTTTCACTGGAAGCTGAGAGGAAAAAAAGCCTCTGGAGAAACAGTTTTCGTTCCAGAGACACAAGCCTCTGACACTGTTAAACACGGGATGCCAGGAAAACACACTTTAAAAAACTCCCACTTTAAGCTCTAAACTGAATGTGAGAAAGAAGATGATTTAATAAAAGTATCAGAAGAGGATCTTTAAGCTGGGCATACTAGTTAAGATGGGCATACTAGTAGCCTTCAAAAAGAATCTTGCTTCCATGACCATAATAATCTTTCAACAGAAATGTTTTTGCCTATTATAATAAAGTTTTCAAAATATAAAGACAATAATTATCAAATGCCACTAAATTTGGGCTATGAAAATCTGAATAAATTATAGGCACAGGTAAATAAGTTCCCCATTCAGGTTTCTAATTATCTTAGAGATCAATTAAGCACGGACAAAATAGTAAGAATTGAGTTCAGCATATTACCAGATTGGGAGAGTTAATACCATAAAGTAATCAGAAAAGTGCTACTGTAAAGAAAGGGCATCTAGTACACAGAAAAAGCATGACAAAATGTTTTGTTTTCCATTAATATAGCCAGTTTTTCTTTGATCCATTAATAATTTTAGTTCAATAACATCTATTATCATGTGTTAGTCAATGAGAATATAAAGATCAATAAAATAAAGTTCCCCTGCTCTTAAGGAATAGTGAAGTGGGTATGTGGGGGAAATAAACATATAATTGTAGCAGTGTATAAGTTATACTACCTGGATGTTTTTATTTGTCTTTTCTGTTTTGGCAAAGAGTTATGTGTGGTGGACCACACAAGCAAGAAACCCAAATTCATTATCCTTAGATTCCCTCTCTGTGATTTAGATGTTAGTAACATAGTGCAACTATTAAAGAAAATCTCCCAAGCTTTAAAGTAATAGAGAGCTCTGTTCTAAACCCAGTTCTGCAAAGCTGTATGACCATGGAACAAAATGGCATATAAAGACTGCAGACAAAATAACATATTTATGATGCTACTCAGTAGGTACACTGAGTAAAAGGGAGATATTAGGATGAAGATTTAAAACTATCCATGCAAAATAAAGGTATTTCAAAGCAATTCTAAGAAAAATGATAACCATGAAAATGCATTAAAGAGTAAGTAGCTCCTTCATTTTATCTATTGATAATAGTATCTGGGATACTTATTGTGCTTTCAGTGCCTTACTAATGTTTACATTCAAATCCAGAAGGTAAGATACTAAACTGATGTTTAGGAAATGCCTGGTTATATGGGTTGGCCTTGAGTTATGCTATTTAACTATTCAGTATCACATAATCAGAACATCAGAACAGGAAAAAAGAAGCTGTTCCACGAAGTAAACTGGGCAAAGAGCAGACACTCAGGAAGTATTTGCTGAGGGAAATACTTCTTTGTGAGCACCAGAACATACAAATTTTTGTGTTCAATGATTTTAAAGTTTATATGACAATTTCTTAAAATGGTAGCTCACAATTTTTTTCAATGTAAGAAATACATTACAAGATAATTTCTCTTACGAGTTCAATGCCAGCCTGGGCTACAAAGTGAGCTCAAGGCCAGCCTGAACTGCACAGTGAGACCCTGTCCCCAAAAGACAGAAAAAATAAAAGTTCCTTTGTGTAATTTGGGTCCTGACTATATTTCTTTCCCTCCCAATTTGATCCTTTGTCTTCATCCTAATCACAAATTTTAACAATAATCAAAATTATTACACTACTATTCTTTTTGTTTTTAAATTTGGGGATGGTTTATTTTATACAAAAAGACTGATGGCCGGGCATGGTGGCGCATGCCTGTAATCCCAGCCCTCAGGAGGCTGAGGCAGCAGGATTGTTGTGAGTTCGAGACCAGCCCGAACTGCATAGTGAGACTCTGTCTCAAAAAGTCAAAAAAAAACAAAAAAAAAACAAAAAAAAAAACAAAACCAATACAACAAAAACCACCATTTAAAAAACCCAACCATTTTCTTTATCTAGATTTAGCAATTTTTTTGTGGAACCGGGGATTGAACTCGGGCCCCTTGCACTTGCCAGGGAAGAGCTTATTCCACCAAGTCATCTTTGTGGCCCCTAGATTTAGCAATTATTAAATTTTGCCACATCTGCTTTAACATTCTTTTTATACTTTTTCCCTGAAACACTTGGGAAATGTTTACTGAAAGGTACAGACATCTAACATTTCTACCATAAATACTTCAGTGTCAGTTTCTTTCTAAAAGCACATTTCCACATATAACCATTATGTCTTTATCATACCCAAGGCACTTAATAATGCTATAAAACATTATCTAATATAGAATCCATATTCAAGTTTTTCCCATATCCCTCCCAAATGATTTTTGTAGCTGTTTTATTGTCTTCAATTGAACATCTATTTTGGATCATTCTAGTTCACTGGCCACTTTCATAATGCTATTCATACTGATGTTCATAGGTACAGCGTACCATCCAACCATAACTCCAAATAAGATGGCAGAAACAGAGGAAGGGTAGCATGAAGCCATATGGATTCAAATTCCTGCTTTGGCTGGTTATGTGGGTTAGCACCTTCCAGCTACGTGGACCTTGGGGAAATCCTTCACTTTTTTGTGTTTAGGTGTCATACAGTTAGGAGATCAAACTCCAACACTACGCAGATGAGAATGGTGGGGAGTTAAGGATAGCAAATAGTGGTCATGAGATCTACAACAGTGATGATTCAGTGTTCTAGTCATAAATATCAAATAGGCTAGTGTTTGTATCACCTCATTGCAAAGGTGATACCTGAACTAAATTTTAGAAGTAGGACAGAGCAACTGACTTCTCTATTATGTAATCTAATTTTAAATTTAGGTGACAATAATATAGGAGAAATTTAATTCCCAACCTGCTAGATGTTAGATTTGCTGTTTGTGGCTCATAAACAGAAGAATGAATTCCAAGGAACAATGAAAGTTAAGAAAGATTTATTGAGAGAGTTCCTGAGAGACAAAAGGGGTCCCAGAAGCCTCAGAGAGAAGAGAGGTTGCTACTGAGGCCCTTTCTCTAAGAATGCTTTAACAGTGCAATGACAAAATGGATACAAAAATCACAAGGTGAGTACAATATGGGTCAAATTATAATCAAGCAATAAGATTAAAAGTAGACTACAGACTAGCAATTATAGTATATTCTCAAGTTATTGCTTACCCCTTGGGGAGGCATAAAGGACTGGTCAATACATCTTTGTATAGAGGCTTTTCCTTCAACAGATGCAGATGTGCCTTCAGCCACAGTTGTGAGGTGTTTTTAATCTTCTGCATTGACTCCCTCAAGGTCCTAGTCCTATCTCAACATCTATTTATTTATACATAACTTAGCTGCCTATAATTAAGAGTGGCAAAGCAAAAAGTTTGCAGGTTCACTTTGCCAGTAAGGTACAATCTGCCAAGAGAACTCAAAATGTTTTTAAAGAATGAACATGGGTAAGTTTTATGGTAAAAAGAAACAAATTTTGCCTTGTTTGGATCCTACAGATGATTTTGAGATTACTGGAAGCAAATCAAAATGCTTCTAGAGAGGGCCCAATACCTTTTTCCTCTCATTTCCTGAACCACATGTCAGGATAGCATTCTGAAATCTTGAGAACAAAGACTCTTTCAATTTTATACTGTGAAAAATGTCATATGAAAGTTAGAATGGGGCCAGGGAGATGACTCAGTGGAATACGTGTTTCTCTGGAAAGCTCAAGGGCCTGAGTTCAATCCCTGGCTCCACAAAAAAAAAAAAAAAAAAAAAAAAAAAAAAAAAAAAAAAAAAAAAAAAAAAAAAAAAAAAAAAAAAAAAAAAAAAAAAAAAAAAAAAAAAAAAAAAAAAAAAAAATTAAGTTAGAGGGTTTAATTGATAAGAAAAAGTCTAGAATAAAAATCAAACTTTGTAAAATGAGATGATAATGTTCAACATATGTCTTGATCAGTTTATATGGCTAAGAGCATAATAATATTCAGGCCATAAAATATCTTTAAGGACAACATATGATAAAGTTTTTTTTTTTTTTTTTTTTAATTAGCTCAAAAAACAGGCAGCACATTATAGAAAGCTTCACTTTTGGGAGTAGGAGAGGGAGTGTGGAGGCAAGGAAATAGCCAGTTTCAAACCATACCAAAGAACTCATCTCATTGACTTTTCAATTGAACACTGAGAAACAGTATAGATGATTACAAAAATATCCTCTTAGAACTACAGCAAACAGGTTAGAGATGTAGCTCAGCAGTAAAGCACATGGTAATCATGCCTAAGACCTGGAATTTGATATCAACTACCACTACCAAAATTAAATGAATGAAAGAAAAAGAATGAAAGAAAGAACAAATGAAAGAAAGAAAGAAAGAAAGAAAGAAAGAAAGAAAGAAAGAAAGAAAGAAAGAAAGAAAGAAAGACAGACAGAAAGAGAAAGAAAGTAAATGAGTGATCATGGAGGAAGGACTATTTCTGATCTTTTATTATTCTCTTTTGAAAGGACAGATAATACTGTCAGGCCTGTTAAGCAGGCAGAACAATATGAGTGTGAATGTGAGGGGCACAGTTAAAAGTTGATAGTAAATAAACGTTCTCCTCTCCAACATTTAGGCCTTTGAGGGATCCAAAGTAATAAAAAACTTAAGGTATATTAATTTCTCATTAAAATGTATTAATGCCTCATTGCAGAAAGTCACAGGAATTACAATGATCTGTGGGTATATATGTTTAGTATCTTTTCCAGTGTTATCTGTATCTGGCAAACAGATTTCAATACAAAGTATTTTAAATTATAAAAACAAACTGAATTTAAGCAGATAGAACTGTAATACTTAAACTTATTTACTAAGAGTGAGAGACTGTTCTGGAATATATTCTATTTCTTCCATAGTGAGAAAAATCTCTTATTTTTAACTTTTGATTAATGGTTGACAAACATTTCTTTTCTCAGGTTCCCTGAAAATCAAACATGGCTCTCTGTAACTAAGTGCTAGACACTTAAAGCAGGAATGTTGGCTGCCAAATCATGACATAACCCAATCTTGAGAGTGAAACATGATGAAACGAAACTGGGTCTCTGACTCTGTTATGTGCTATACTATGTCTGGATAGTTGACTTCCAGATTTCGTGAGAGGAAGAGGAAAATTAATTTCTATTTTACTTAAGCCATTATTTTAAAAATTAAGTTTATTGGAATACACACACACACACACACACACACACGTATCACATTCATCATAGGAAATTTGTACTTGCACATGATAGATCTTATTTTTTTGAATAGTTTTTATGTTATGAACAACCAAACAAAATTTTCAACTCTTACAATGGGCTAGCTATAAGAAATCCATAGTAATACGTAGAAGTGACAGGCTATGGAACTATATCGTTAATCCATTAAAATAAGAAAAGATACACATTTACAGATTAGTTTTTAGGTAATAGAAAGATCTCATTCTACCAGTGAGCCCTGAATCATACTTTAGTGTATTATAACTACCTTTCACCTGAGGCAAATAACCAGACTGGTCATTGAGAGAGCACAATATTGTCCATCTGGTTAGTGAGAAGACAGAAGATAAAACTACTCTCAGAAGGCCAAGTAGGAATCATGACTGGAAGAACATATAAAAAGGCATAAAGGTTGTTACTTGGGGTGATGCCAGTCTTGTGTTCATGCAAAGGGGTAGAAACAACCTCCACTGAAAACATGTGGTCCAACCAGTGTAAAGTACAGAAGAAGGCCTCTAGAATTTTGGAACAGCATTACTATGTATCTGCCTGAGATGCCAAATGTACTTACATTTGACATTCAACACAGAGATTGAAGTCATAATAAACAGTTTGCCTAGGTTTCTTACTTTTTAAGATTTTTGCCCTTTATCTATTTACTTATCCACTTGCACACAAATACAGACACACAATACATGTTATTATACAAGTTGCTTTCTTCATATAATATACATCACTCCGCACCAACACAAAGTAGCTTCATTCTTTCTAATGACCCTGTGATATTTCACTATATGAATATACCATTATTTATGTAGATAGTATTTTATTGATGGGTATATCAGATACTGCCAATTTTTTTTTTTTTTTGGGGGGGGGGAAGAACCGGGGATTGAACTCAAGCCCTTGTGCTTGCCAGGGAAGCGTTTATTCTACTGAGCCATCTCCCCAGGCCTAGATATTGCCAATTTTTGCCATTTAAACAGTTCTGTAAGTTATTCATTTCTCATTTGTACATGTACATATATAGAAACACTATGCTATTATGACAAGTGAAAAATGATGTATTAGTTTATACTATAAATACATGATGATCTTTTCACATTTTGAATCATTTTATTTCCTTTTCTGTGAAGTACCATTTACCCATCCAATGGTTGTTATCTTTTCCTTACTGATTTCTGGAGCTCTTCTTAAGTGTATATTTCACAGAAATTAGCTCTTTGTGGTATATGTTTGATATCACTATTCTTTTTAAAATTTTGTTAAGTACTCCAAGGAGGGTGAAGGAGAAATAGGATATTAGGAGATACATAAAAGTTTATAAACTATATAGTGCTTTTCCTGTACCATGGCTTTCTAATATTTCTTGACATTCCATAAATACAAATATACAAACAGGTCAGTCTGTCACCATTTTTTCCCAACCCATATTCCTGGATTTCTGTGATAAACCTTTCCTCTGTCACATCTTTCCTTCTAGTTCCACCAATCACTCTCTTATATGTACTCTATATACCAATCTCCATATATCATATATCATATATATATAATATATGATTTAATAAATTGACTACTAAGATTTATTATTCCCAGCTAGATTCAACATCAAGATATTTCTAGCCCAATTTTAGAGAGGTTCATAACTAGTTATCATCAACATCTACTTTCAAATCTAAGTCTGACCAATTTGTTCAGTATCAATATAGTATAAACACACTATCTCACATGTTTTCTAGACATTTCAAGAATGTTTATATGTATGGTATTAAATTTCTATCAAGCAACATTATGAAGTACTACATTCAAAGTCTTAACTATAGAAACTTAAGCTCAGAGAAGTTGAATAGCCTGGTAAAGGGTATAACACCTATTACTAATAGCTAGTATAAATGGAAAGAAGTCCAAATTCAAACCTGATTCATTCTGCTAGTACTCTATTACACCTATTACTTATTTTTTAAAAAATCTTTTATTTATTTGGCATAGAGTCTTGTTATGCAGCTCAGATTCCTAGTAATCCTCCTGTCTCAGCCTCCTCACTGCTTATTCCTGTTATTTTTAAGTGAAAATGTTTAGAGCTGAAACAGATCAATTCAACTTACATGAGAAATACATAGAGATTTAATTCAGTTTTTTATCCTTTTAGACTAGCTAATATGAATAAAACAATTTCTAGAACCATGGTTGGTCTTTTGGAAGAAATGGATACAAATATGGATAAAGTCCTTGGGTAGAAATCAGTCTTACAGTTGATACATTAATAAATTTTATCAATATTGTTTTTCAAACATGGTTTTAAAAAGATTATGAACAGCAATACACTAGGAAGAAAGATTACATGGCAGAATATTTTAAAACAAATAAATCGTTGACTAACTTAAAAAGTAAGTTGTAATGTGGGTACTAAAGAATTAAGCAACTACATTGAACTAAGCAACTATACTGAGGATAACAATGTGTAACACTAAATCCATGCTTGAAATACCTGTCATCTTGGTCTTCTAAATGTGTACCATTTCTAATGTCATATCAATTATTACTCTATTTAAATTTTTTTAAAGGTTATAAAAGAAAATGAGTATCAAGAACAAAAATTTAAGATTTCTTGAAAGCATGTGGTAATATTCAGTCATATGTCCCATCTTGCATAACTATATCTGCTGATCTGAGCAACAGATTTGACAATAAAAATAGATAATATATCAATCATTGTTAATCAATTATTCTTATTTTGAAAATCCGTAACATATATATTGTTACATGTTATCCTGTTTCAGCACATTCTAATGGTGCTAACAATACACTGTAGAGTGGAAATAATTATAGAGTCATATATATGATCTGTTAATATTTTTTATAAAATATGTCAGCTTTTATTACTGGCATGGTGATGCATGACTACAATTCTAGCACTCTGGAGGCTGAAGCAGAAAGACTGTTGGGACTACCTAGTCAAGCCCTGTCTCAAAAAATTGAAATGTGATTAGTGGACTAAAGTGCCTGCTTAAGCAGATGCAGGGGCCAGGGGTTCGATCCCTAGCCTGCTGTGCCAGCCTTGCCCCCAGGGGTGCGCTGAGATGGTGACTTAGACTGGGCATGGTGGTGCACACCTGTAATCCCAGCATTTGAGAGGCTTAAAAAAGGAAGGATCACTACAAGTCTGATCCTGTAGACCCTGTACTAAAATACCAAAACAAACAAAACACTGATGCAAAACAAATAATTTTGACATATGTATTTGTAACTTGAAAAAAAATTTTTTTTGAGAAGTAACACACTTAATACTGGCTATATTTAGGTTTGGAATTAATTATGAGTTACCTCATTTTCTGGTTGAAATGCATGTGTATTATTTTCATTTAAGCAAGTGTTATTTGTATAATGACATATTTTTCTTTTCTTTTTTTTTTCAGGGGGCAGAGGCATATCAGGAATCAAACTCAGGACCTTGTGCTTGCCAGACAGGCACTGCGCTGCTGAGCTATCTTCTCAGCCCTAATGAGGACATATTCTTCTACAAAAACACTACCATCACAGGTTCTGTCTTATACATATGCAAAAAAGCTGTAATTTTAAGTTGAAGCTGAAAAGATAACAAACCAGATGAGCAGACTATGCATATTCACCAAAGCTTAATTTGTTTAGTTTTCTGGATGATGCAATACTAAAAACTAGTCAAGTGCAACTCAGATTTGTATAAAACTTGCTTTCCCTAAGTGCTATTGATCAATGATGGTATTGAGATTTCATTCAACCCAAGGCAGTAGAAATAGCACTATTTTACAAAGGCTGATTTTAAAAAATACATAATAAAATTTGATAAATGACAAACATTGTCAGAGTGAAGCACTCATTCTGATGATTATATCTACTTCATGTGGTTATTTTAGGGATTAAATGGAATACTGTCCATAAATGCTCCCAGACCTGTGGCTAAGATAGGAGATGCTACTGAGCAGCTTTGGAAAAATTTGAGTAATGTATATAAGTAACAAATCTTTTTAAAAATTCAGTTGATAAACTAGCTCAAAAGGATATCATCATCATCTCCTTGCTTTTTTTTCCCTCCAGATTAGATACAGGCTCATTACTTATTTGGGGGCACAGAACTATTACTAGAAAGGAGGGACTAAATATTAGTTTCCTTATAATACTTAGAAAAAGCACTATGTCTGAAGTTCAGATGTAGGAACTGTAACAGGATTACTTATATCAAAGCGCAGTCTCCCAAGCAATGTCTGGGAAAGAAACAACCGTTCACATGACAGATAAATTCTGGTACTGGGATTGTTACTCCTATTTATTTTTAGTTATTACAAATGTTTAATTATTCTCTGTGGTGCTTTTTGTTGTGTAGAAGACAATTCACTGGGACAGCAGGCATAAGAGGTAGAGAGACCATCATGAGAAAAAGAATCTTGTTTGACAGAAACATGGTAACTCTTTTGCAAACCTCATTAAACAGAATAACCACCAGCTGTCACTTAGCCAAAGAAAATAGAAGCTTCATTTAAAAAATTTTTCAAATGCCCACAGATATAGAACATCATGGTTCTTTTCATGCCTTGGCCCTCAATGATCTTCCCAGAGTCATCCCTTACAAAGCAAATCTCAGGCATTTTTTTGCTATAGAAATACCAAACTGGTTATAGTTTCCTTCTGTTTAGAATTGTTATTTGCCTAAATATTTTTGTCATTTCAGATTCAGGTCAAGCTTAACTCCTCTAGAAATCACCTTACACTTTTTTTTCTACAAGATAATGTATTGTATGAATTTGTCATATTGTTTTATCTTTCCCACTAGACTGTGACTTTATGAAAAGTAGGAAATCTGTCCCAAATCCTTAGTGAGTATGTGATAAATATTTACAGCTTTCAACTGAATGAACATCTTTCATAGTTAAGAACAAAAGTCATAAAGCTGATCAACATGTTATTAGATGTCAAAATTGCATCACAATATACTTAAACATAAGAACTTAGAACACCAGCTTTGCTGAAGTTGGAACTCTACACAGCACCGTAAATTCCTCAAGAAAAAGGAAGAGCAAACTATGAATGCTCTCTCCAAGAAGTACTCTCAAATGAAATCAGTGTGAAGCAGTTTTCATTAAGATGGATTGAATGTGGCATCGTGAGAAACACTTTATCAAATGTAGTGTTTTACTTAGTGATTAACTATATACCAGTTGATGAAGCTCCTCAAATCCTTTGTAATCCCACCACTCCAATAAACATTTAATGAGTATATAAGTTCAAAAAGCCTAGTGAGGATTTAAACCTTCAATCTTGTTTTTATTTACTCTTGGAACTCAATTTCTCACTTCCAGTGAAGAAAGCTGGTGCTTGAGACTCATCTGTTGCCCTGTTAAAATTAATGTGCCTCCCACAGTTTAAATTAAACATGTGACATTTAAGATGGAAGAAACTTAGTAAGAGTGCCACAGTATCAGTCATACTTAACTCAAAATGTTTGAATATTAAGAAACTGTTTTCTTAAAAAATGATTCATTCAGAAAATTTTTTTTAATAATATTGAAAAAGTTATCTTAATTCTCAAAGGTAAACTCCGAAAAGTAGAGATGAAGTTTGATAACTGAATCCTGCACGACAACAGGCAGGAGTGAAAACTAAGTGTGAAAGCATAGTGTAAACCCTACTTGTGTTGCAACATACAAGCTGTTATTTGTATTCTATTGCTTATTACTGGTGCATCTTTGAACAAGTCATGTAATTTTCTGAATTTTCTCATCCCTCCAATAGAATACAGATACTGCTCCTATCTCACTGGTTTGCTACAGGTTTAAAATGAGATATATACAGGAGAATGTTTTATAAGTGACATAGCATTCTATAAATCTGAAGCAGTATTATTGTTACAATATTGTACTTACATAACTGAAAAGAGACATGTACTGTTTGCCTGATGACTTTAATAAACATAACGTAACCTTATGTTTAATTTTGAATAGTTTACCCATAGGAAAATTATGTTTTAAGTTTAGAGAAATAATATAAGCTATGCATAAATTGTTGATCTCTAATACAGAAATAGGAAAAGAAAAAAAAAATCTTAAATAAGGAGTCAAAGATAAAGACACTTTAGTAGTTAAAGAGATCAGGGTATTTTATGAATCTATTATGAAACAAGATATTCAGTTACTTGAACCAATGATTTTCATCTGCTAAAACAACTAGACATGAACAAAAAGCAATCAATTGTTTCATCAGAAATATCCAGGAGTTAATAAACAAGAGCTTAAGTTCCTTGGGGGATTCACAGTCTGAATAATCTTAAGTACCAACTCACTATACAAGATACTAAGCAAAAGTTCTTTTGCCTGTAATATATTGTATATTTAAGTGTTTGTATTTAAAACTATACTGTGTGAGGTAAACACAGTATATCTCACAGAGACTTTTAAAAGGCTCTTAAATATCCATGCCTATTTGGGGAGTCTAAGTTATGAAAAACACTGACATTTTCTGTTTACTTCAATTGTTTAGAAATTCCGCTACAAGCTAGAGTCAGAAATATTCAAATACACTCTTACTAAGGACTAATTTGGAGAACATATGGTTTAATATTTAACCTTGGATATGTTTATATACTATAAATAATCATTTAAACATGATTGCATGTCTATATAATGATTCCATAATCATTAAACTCCTGTTTCACTATATTAAATTATTATATTACTATAGTATTAAACATTACAAAACAGTCTTACAGAGTTGTTTACCTGAATCTAACAAAACATTTAGAAAAAATATCCATATTTTTCAGGAAAATATAGAAACTGAAGAAAAAGGTAAATAATATGAAGAAACAAATACACAAATCCAGAATTTGAAACAATCTACAAATTGGTGACAAAGCAAATATCATGGAAGATGATGGTTCTTGCTCAAAAGATATTTAAGAAATCTAATTCTTAAATATATTTTTTTGTTCCTTGAATGTACTGTTGTTCCAAAACAAAATATCTAAAAAGTCATTCTGGGACAACCGGTGAAATTTAAAAATGCACTGGATATTAAATAACATTAGGGGATTATTGTTAATTTTTGTTTCACATGATGCTGGTATTGTGATGAAGTAGGAGAATATCATTTCTGCAAAATGCATGCTGAAGCTTTTAGGGTAGAGTAAGATATTTATTATTTCTGGTGGCACCTTGACAGTTAATTTGGGCTACACAATGAGTACCCAACAGGACAAGTAGTAAATCAACTGTTTTGGCTGGAAAGGGTAATGAGCCACAGGGCAGCTAACACTGACAAGTTCTAGTTTGTGAGGCAAATACCAAACAAATTAGGCCCGAATTTTCCCTTTGAAATGTACCAAATTTGATGAGTTGTGTCACATTAGTCAAATATCAAAATAAGACTGTACTTTGAAATATTTTATTAAAAATTATGAATATGTAAGATACCCTATGTGTTTTTAAGTTTTAATAACTAGAAGTTTAACTGCTATAAATACAAAAATCAATTAAAAAGTTAACTACATTTATTTTTATAAATTTTGAATAATAATTTGTGTTTTTGTGGCACTGGGGATTGAGTTGAAGTCCTTGAGCATTCTAAGCACATGTTGTACTACTGAGCTACATCTCTATTCCTGAAAAGTAAGTTTTTAATTTATGTTCTATTCTACTCAACATTTACCACTTTTAGAAGGAAACCAAAATAAAAATTCATCATAAAAACTTAACTCATTGAAATTAAAAATCCAAATAAGCACAAAAATATAAATAGTTAATTTCAAATATTGCTTTTTTTAAAAAAATCAGTTTGTAGCAGCTAAATTTTTGAAGTTACTGAAGCTTAAAACTCTTTTAAGACATTAGGATGCTTGTTTGTGGAAAAATATATGTATGACAACACTTTTTCCTAATTATTGAATTTAGATACAAGGAAATAGGGTGTTCATTGTACTATTTCTTTTCTGTGTTAAATTTATTATAGTAAAAAGTTAAAATGTTATAAAGTAATAAATAACTAAAGAAATGACAATATAACCAAAAGGAAAAAAAGCTATTAGGATTGTATAATGACTCAATTTTACATCAAATATCCATAAACTGATATACCCAACACATCATAAAAATAGATTACAAAGTCATACCTCAGTACTTGTCATTGATTTGTCCTGGAACTCATGATGAATGGGGAAGTGATCTTTTCCCCATAAGAAATAAGGTAATTAGAAATAATTCATGGAAGTTTCCCAGAACTTTTACATTTTACTGGGCTAATATAAGCTTCTATAGGCCTAGTGGTACTACTCAACCTTTTCTATAAGCCAGAATTAGTAACTAAGATGGACAACAGTATGTAAGACAAACATGGGAGTTCTATACTGTTTGAGGGATACCATGAGACTGATGTAAGTGCCAAATGTTGAAACACTTTTCTCATCAAAATGCAACAAGTACCAAAGTATGACTATATAAAATAAAGTTAACAGTTACCTGTATTAGAATACTTTTTTCTTTTTTTTTATATTTAGGACAGTGTCTACAGGGTCTCACTGCACAGATGGGACTCATAGTTATATTCCTGTTTACAGAATTCCAAGTGCTGGGATTACAGGCGCATGCCTGTATGCCCAGTCTCAATTGTCATCTCAGCGTGCCCCGGGGGCGGGGCTCGCATGGAAAGTTCGGGGATGAAACTCCTGGCCCCTGCATCTGCCTAAACAGGCGCTTTATTCCGCTGCGCCATTTGGCTGGCCCTGGAATACTTTCTCTGTGTTTTGTAGTTTTTTCATAAATCCATATTTATAAAAATCTATAAACCTGTAGAACACAGTTTCTGCCACAAGAAAAACTAATCTGAAAAGAAAGATATAGAATGGATAATTATAAACAATGTGTTAATTGTAACAATAAGAATCTGTGTTTCAGAGTAAAGTAGCAATGGGATGGGTATAGCAAATGTGAACTAAGTAGAAGAGTCAGGAAAGGTTAAGTCTCAGAGAAAGAGGAAAAGGAAATGTTATCTAAGTAAAAAGCTTGATAAAAGGCATTCTTGGCAGTGGGAAGAAGAGTAAGTATCTTAATTTTTTCCTTGTTAGGACAAAATATCCAATACCCAAGAGAAGGTGGCTGGTTCTAGGGCAGAATGCCAGGACACAGTGGCCCGGTAGTGGGCTAGCTTCTCACTTTATGGCCACTAGGAAGTGGACAGTTGTTGGGAAGGGAGATATATTACTCTCCAAGGTAACACCTCAGCGACCTGCCTCTTTGATCTGATCCCCTTCCCAAGAGGAAGTCAGCTAAAAACCCCATAATTTAATCATCTTTCCAAACACGAGACTTTGGGGGATCACTTTATCTCTAAACTGTAACAGTAAGATTACGGGGAAATACAAATGGTACACTACATCAGATACAGAGGTGGAGGGAGAGGGAGACAGAGAACAAGGAGCCCAAACTCCAATAATCACAACTCCAGAGACAAGGGACTTAATTATTCGTGGGTGTGGTACCCTGGTACTAATCTATTTTTTTTTTAACTTTTTATTACTATTTCTAAAGAATACAAAATAATGATAGAAGAAAACAGCATTATACATGATACAAGATTTCACTAATCAAAGTAATAGGAATCAAACAATAGTTGCTGTATTTCATGATGCTATGTGCAGGTTAGTTTTTCAGATTAAGAGATATAAATGTATAAGTTCTGTTTAAAAAAAACAGTAAGAAGTTATGAGAAATTCAAGAGGAAAAAAATCAGAGTAAAAACAAAACTTATAAGTATTAACTGCTTTCTTTTTTTATATTCATATAATTAGAATCTCAAAGTAGAAACGAGTAGGCAATGAATACTTAAAAATTGAAAATTTCTGAATTTAGTTCAATTTATAATACCATATTTCCAAGAAAAATGAACCTTTTACACAAGAAATTTAAATATAATCATACCAAGATACATAAAAATAAAATTATCCAAAACTTATTACAAAATTAATTAGCATCTTATTCCACATTAAAAAGAAAAAAAAAGGACCTAGTGTGTAAGAAACTAGACTAATTAAATGATTAAAAGAAAAAAAAAGGTCTATCATCTTTGAATTTTATACTTAGCAAACATACCTTTGAAAACTAAAAATAAAATATTTTCTACTTATACAAACTTGAAATATTTTAATACTTCCAGATGTAGCATATAGGAAATAACAAAGATTTCCTATATATAGTATAAATCTTAATACAAAAAATAAGATTAAGTATTATTCCGAAAATTAAATAATAAATTAAAAATTAAATGTTTCAGAAACAGCTGAACTAAGAAAAAGTTTTCATGATAGTAAAGAAATACTAACAATAAAACATAAGACAAATGCTGGAATGACAAATAATTAAATGACCATCACTTCTGACAGTTTGGGGATAGAATATCACACAAAGTTCTAGTGTGCTGTGGACATGGATAACGACAATGACACTTACTAGTGGCCAGGTCTCACTTGTGGGACTGAGCTACAGCTATTTCCTTGAAATCCATCCTATAGTCCCATATGGAATCTTGACCCAAAGGAAGTAAGAGAAGTCCATTTGTAGAGTGTGCTGATGGAAATATTTTTGCTGCTGTACACAAAAGAATAACTGAAAGACTACTATTGTATACCTCTTATTCTCTTATGTTTGTTTTCCCTATTTGGTGGGTTCTTTCCATTCTCATTCATGGGGTTGTGATCATTTTGCTCCCTCTCTAGAGGGCGTGGTGGCGCATGCCTATAATCCCAGCACTCGGGAGGCTGAGGCAGGAGGATTGTTGTAAGTTCAAGACCAGCTTGAACTACAAAGTGAGATTAAGGCCATCCTGAACTGCATAGTGAGACCCTGTCTCAAAAAGAAAATAAATAAATAAATAAATAAAAAAGAAAAAACAAAAAGGAGGAGTTGGCTACGGCCATACCCCAAAGGAGAGGCTTTCTCTAGCCTTATTCACCATCAATTTTTTTAAATTTGGACGCTCAAGGGCGTTCCGCAGCTGACAGGCATTATGAGCCTGGCGGTGCCTGCAAAGGCATGGTGAAATGGAAAGACATTTTGACAGGCCTCTGGCGAGGGCCTGATCCCGTGCTGACTTGGGCACGAGGGGCTGTTTGTGTTTTCCCTCAGGACCA